>JAUZSU010190381.1:0-12110 GCA_034780255.1 Parotocinclus maculicauda
TTGCGTAGCTTAGAGGGAGGGATCGTCGATCCTCTTCTTGACTTCGAGGCTCGAGATTGTGACATAATTTCGATCGAATTTGATTAAATATCGAAATCGTGACACCCCTAATGGCATCACGCAGTTGCTGCACATTTTGTTGGCTGAAGATCCACACTACGAAACAAACAGTTCCACCACATACCAAAGGTGCTCTATTGGATTGAGATCTGGTGAATGTGACGGCCATTTGAGTACAGTGAACTCACTGTCATGTTCAACATACCGGTTTGAGATGATTTGAGCTGTGTTTCATGGCACATAAAAGATGGATACACTGTGGTCGGGATGGGATAGGTATCAAGACTCCTCAGACAAGGCAGTGTTTTTCCAATATCGTGTAACTTTATTTGCTTCTTCTTAGCTGACAGAAATGGCTCCTGGCGTGGTTTTCTGCTGCTTTAGCCCATCTTCAAGTTTTAATGTGGTGCACATTCATAGAGGCTCTTGTTAATCCTTTTCACATATCTTTTCCATTCTGATGCTCAGTTTGAAGTTTAGCAGGTCGTCTTGATCATGTCTATATGCTTACTTGTATTGTGTTTCAGCCATGTGATTGGCCGACTAGATATTTATGTTAATGAACAATTGAACAGTTGTACCTTTTTAAAGTGGTCAGTACGTCCATTTCAGTAATGCCAATATTACCGTTTGGGTTTTATGGAAATGGAAATTCAATGGAATTTCATGCTTGTTCTGTACATTAAATAAATTAATTCAACTGAACATTTGCTCTGTATCTAACTTGTTTAAACGGTTTTAAAATCACACCTAGATATCAAAATCAAGTAGATGCTGTGACTTACTGCTAATGCTGTATGCTGACCTTGCACGTTGCTGTACGTAGATCTATACTCTACTTCCTCATAAGGGCTGTACAGTCAGCTTGCCTGCTGTATTGACCTCATGGTATTAACAGTCAGAGGCCTGTGTAACATCCCTCTCACTCTCATACAGGATAAGAGGATGAGAAGCGAGAGACAAAAAACAAGTGCAGTGACACCTATTTCCTCTCATAGTGTCCCGTGTGTGTCAAACACTTTTTAAACACTGATAATAGGGGTGGGCGATATGGCCAAAATCCTCTGTCCTGTGTATATTATAACAATAGGAAGAACATTCTAAAAGAAAATGAGTTGAAAGAACTAAATGACCAATAATGTAATAAATCACTGTTTATAAAAATGCACCCAGATAGAAATGTCAGATTGCGACCTACAGTTATGTTTATATTTCAATAGGCAGATATGTAATTGACACTAGTTCTTGCCACAAGAAAACGTAAAAGGACTTTTAGAGTACCTACTGGTGAGACTTTGAGAGGGGTCGCATTATTGGACTGAGAATAGCAGGGTGGTCTGTTTAACAAATAACTTGACATAGCTGTTGGGAGCAGTGGTTCTGTGAGGGCAATTACACATGGCCAACAGGCTACAGAGGGCCCAGACAGACCAGCAGTAGAAAGTGTTGTTTCATCTGCCCACAAGCAATTTCGACAGTTTAGTTGTCTAACATCCAAACAGGTGGCACCTTCACTACACACTTCTGTCTCTGCTCGAACATTTTCCAGGCATTATGAGCTATTCAATTCTGGATTTGCTGTGGAGCGACACACTGCCCCTATTGCTGGTGTGATGGTCTGGGGAGCTGTTGGACATGGCAGTTAGTCTCCTTTAGGACTGATATGAGGGACGCTAACAAACCAGCGATATGTACAGCGATAAGATATCCTGCGGCCACATGTTGCTTTTTACAGCAGGGCTTTCAACTGGCATTTTCAGCAGGATAATGCTCACCCATACACAGCAAACAAACGCAGGAATGTCTCCGCCAGATTCCTGACCTACTGGGTTGCTTTTTTTTTTCACCAGTTGAACATTTATGGTACTAACTGGGACATTGACGAACAAGTAGTCTGCAGGCTCCAAAGTCCCAGCTGCATCGGTCAGCAAATGTGCCACAAGATACCACACTGAACCTGTTTGCCTCCATGTCCAACCTTGTCTCATCTTGTATTCAGGATAGAAGTTGTACTGGAGCCTCCTTTTACAGTTTTCACTCACAGTATTGTTTCACACCAATATTGTAATTGCTTACTTACTCTGCTCACAAAAAATAGGGGGTATTTCAAAAGGAAATATTTGATAATAACATTCACACACAGTGTAATTCCGTCCCGGTATTAAAAAAAAAATTGGTAAACGAGCATGTAAGACTTAGTGCAGTCATTATTTACTTTCATTTGGTAGATTCTGCTTTAACAAACATTCAGCCGAACCTTTCTGAAAACTACATGACCTTGCTTATGACACCTAATATGTTTTATAGTTAGGTAGCATTTACTTTATTTAAAACTAACCTAAAAGTAATTTGGTTTTGGGTACTTTTTACTCTTTCTCGAGTGAATTTTCTAAGACAGAAATGGTACTTTCAGTCTGTTGCATTAGTTCAGGGACTTCCTATTATTTCTGTTGTTGAACCGCCGATGTTCCTCTTTCCGTGAAGTGCAGTACTTTATGCTCTGTGAAGAGTATGTATGGAGTTATAATAATAATAATAATAATAGTAATAATAATAATAATAATAATGGTAAGTTACAAAGGGAAAGTAACTAAAGTGCACCTAATGTTTTAGTCTCAAGCTTATGATTAAATTATAACTCACCTTGGGTGACTAATATGGTGCCCATATGCCACTTGTGCCCTTCTGTGCTTGTGCCAGTCTAAACATAACTTTATATGGCAGCTTTTCAATAATTGTAATTTTTAGTTAGATGGCTATTGTTTCAGTAATGCACGTTTTAGACATGTCACGTGCAAAGCAGGATGCACTTACAGCGTGATGAGGCAACTTCTGTTTGATTTCACAATGTTAGTTCTTGAGTTAAATATAATGTTTTTTCCATTTGGTGTCATGTATTGTCTTTTATCTAACCATATCCTGTGTAATCACTACTTACGATTACTGCAGTAGTTATTTGAAAGATACTTGTACCTGAGTTTTTTTGTTTTGTTTTGTTTTTTTTTAAGATCTTTCATGGTAACGGTTACTTTTCTTGAACTTTTCTGCTGTTTAAATAGCCTTTGTCGCTATAATTTATACAGTGATTCTTATTCTGTGTGAATTAATCATAATTATTACATACATTCTCGTGTAACATAATAGACCTGCTTAATAGACAGGTGCATAAGAAACCTACACCATGTTCTTCTCTAGGTGAAGCAGCTTACCTAGCTATAAATAAATTCAGAATTATTGTTATTATTTTAAGTATTTCCCCACCATTTTCTTGTGTGGAGTTTGGACCTGAAATACAAGAAAGATTCTATTACAAAAGAAAGATTACATTTTGCGAATCTTAAATATTAGGTTCAGATAGTACTTAGGGCTGAGCAGTATGATGGTTTTTTCGGAATACTGTGGTATTTAAAAATGGTGAATGTATTTTTGGTTTGTGCTTCAAGCAGTGGATTAACATATACTCTTGTCTTTTTTTACTTCCGAATGTGTTATTCTCAGAGAAGTTGTAGTATAACGTATTTGAAACAAGGACATGGATTGAATGTAATTGAAATCGAATATTAAATAAATAAATTGAATAAATAGCTATTCCATGACTTGTTTCCGCCCCTAACTGTCATATCTTCATACAAGATAATAAGTCATTTCTATGTCTTAAAAATGCCATTATAATTACATGGATTATAAAAGCCCCATTTGTACCTTCACATCTCATATCACCTGTGATTTATTCTGATGTTATATCATCATATATCATTATATAGATATATTGAATATCAACCCAATAATTCCCACCCCAAACCCCAGTCCAGACTCTCTTTTTAGATTTGGATGGCTAAAATCACAAGTCATATTACGATTACCGTATTGTTGTGGAAATTGGCCAGTGAGAGATGTTTGATGTTATTTATATATTTTTATAATGCATGAACATGAAACTATTATTTGCATACTGTAACGTTTGTCATTGCACCCTCGGTGGAAAAAAAGTCCATACCATCCAACCCTATTTGTACTACATATAGTTCCTGATATTTTTTTTTAAACAGGCAGGCAGTTCAGCTTGATTTAAACTGGACTTTTTTACAGGCTAAACAGCTTAAACTAGTCAAATTCAGGAAGCATTTGTATGTGTTTTTAGAAGGGCAGAAGAGATGTGGAGATGTGCAAGTTTGTACATGTCGAAGATTTGTGATTACAACAATGAATTAACTCCGGTGTTATATAGTACCTCTGCCTATTGCAGCGATGAGGTGCCATGTCTTATGGATAGCCATTATCGTTTGGAAATAAATAAAAAAATACAGTTTGGAAATAAAGTTGCGTATGAAGAAATACGTACAAGGTACAAATGCAGATTTAAAAGGACCAGACAGCAGTGTCAGTGCAAAATAAAATCTTTAAACTAAGTACAAAGTAGCTAAAGCAGGGAATTGATTGAAATTTGTGGTTGGACATTGGTCTTGTTTAAATCATAGTCCATATTATAATGTATTTCAGTACGTTGTCAGTTTGTGATGTATTGGACTCTTAACCTCTGTGAAGCATTATCTGGACTAGTTGTATAAAAGTTCTGTGAACAATAAAGTGCTGATGGCACTGTGAGCAGAGAAAAATGGTGCTTTATTTACTGCCCTAACCTTTATTTAAACCTTAAATTAAAAAAAACTTCTTACAGATGATATCTAATGGAAGTTTGCTTTTGCCAACATAATGGATTGTACTTGTACTGTAGGACAGCTACATCTAGCCCGACACACCCAGGCAAGTAAATGCTGTCTCCCTGGTTAACCCAGGCAAATTCTTTTAACTTTTATAACAGCACATTATTTACTGTATGATGTGGGAACTGCACTTGAGGCAGTTATATATAGAAGCAATTGCCTCATGTTCTGATGGCCCAGAAGACAAGCCAAGTGGCTGGGTCCAGTGGAATCAATGACAAGATCACCATAACTGTAGTAGATTCTGACCAATGACATGTGTATTAAGTATTGTTTTTAACCTGTGCTCGTGGCAATTTTCTGGGTGGGGAACGCGATTGCAAGTCTTTGTATAGGTTGCAAAGAAAGGATTCACTCTAATCAACTGCTGTTGAGTTGTTGCCTTTATCATTAAACGCAGTGCTCTATACAGTATAGCTGAAATGTATGCAAGTGGATATTAATAATTAAACTGTCAACATTTTCTGGTGTGGGACTAAGTAAATGTGTGTTGAAAGCCAGGGATAATGGCGAGACAATAATGGGGAAATATGTTTTAGCAATATTGCTGTTGGAATTAGTTGTCATGGGAGTGTGCCATTATGAAGATAACAAATGAGTGTATTAAAAAACAGCAATGGACAAAAAAACATTCCCTGTAAAAAAGACGGAGTTTTAAAATGGAGGAAGTGTTTTTTGGTGAGAAAGGGCAAGTCTGCAGAGTAAATTCATTTTAGTTTGTTATGTAAGGATTTTGCCAGGCAGTGTTGGGGTTGGGGATTCAAACAGCCAGTCAAAAATGGCCTAGTTTGCATTAGGCTGTAGCACGTATAGTGTGTAAATCACTGAGCGAGCAAAATGATTAATTTGAGTCAGCATTTAATGCAAAGGTATATTAAAAAAGGGTTTTGTTTGTACAACTCCAAATCAGAAAAGTTGGGAAAGTATGGAAAATGCAAATTAATTTCAAACAAAACAGAAAAACAGCTAAGGCAAAAACCCCACACAAACAAACCACTGTGTGTGTGTCTGTGTGTGTGTCTGTGTGTGTGTCTGTGTGTGTGTCTGTGTGTGTGTCTGTGTCTGTGTCTGTGTCTGTGTGTGTGTGTCTGTGTGTGTGTCTGTCTGTGTGTGTGTCTGTCTGTGTGTGTGTCTGTCTGTGTGTCTGTCTGTGTGTCTGTCTGTGTGTCTGTGTGTCTGTGTGTGTGCTTTTCAGCTGGGTTAAGTCCTCCTGACCTCAATAAAGATGACTGTCAGGTTTGCACTGTCAGCTTACAGAGGGAGAACAGACTCATTACCACTTACTCTCTTACTTCTCTCCCTCTGTGTGTGTGTGTGTGTGTGTGTGTGTGTGTGTGTGTGTGTGTGTGTGTGTGTGTGTGGGGCTGTCTCTTGATTCCTCGTTCACTTGCTCTCTCACTCAAGAAGGTCCCTGGTTCAATCCCAGAACGGAGCGGCCTGTGTCCCTTCAGTGTGGAGCCAGCATGTCCTCTGTGTCTGCACGGTTTTACTCCGGGTACTCCAGTTTCCTTCCACAATCTAAAGATATTCCTGTTGGGTTAATGATTACTCTAAATTGGTGTGTGTGTGAGAGAGAGACTACTCCTGAGATGAACTTGTGTATGGATATAACTGTGTGTGTGTGTGTGTGTTGCTGAGATGGCCACTCAAACAAGCTCTCGCTCGCCCAACATCTCTTCCTCTCCTGCCTGTTCTGTCGACTTCTGCCTGCCTCACTCAGTTCGTATTAAAACGACCTATAGTTATAATTAATGTTATATTGTATAAGATACATTATTGGCAAAGAAATTACAAAGCAGTACTAAACTAGTGCAAATAAATAATATTACAAAGAAAGGAAAACAAGATGGAGAACACTATATAAAATATGTATTCCTATCCAATAGAAATCTATTTAAACAAGAGACAATCTTGCACTCATTGCAGCATTTAGGTTGTTTTCTCTCAATTGGTCAGATTGTAAAAGATTGCCTTGCTTTTAGATTTGCTGCACTCATCTCTCCTAACCAGCTCAGTTTCTGTGTTGTTCCTGTGGAGAAGCTGCTGGTTTTGGTGTAGATCTGGGTTCTGTCTCTCTCTCTTTTACTTCAGTCTCGCTCCCTGACCTTGGCCATGTCTCTCTCCTTTGCTGCTCGTTTGTGAATATGGTCCTGTCTCTCTCTCTCTCTCTCTCTCTCTCTCGTTTGTTTTCTGTCTCACTCCGTCACATTCTCGTGTCCCTGTCACTACGTGTGCACACGTCCAGCCGGCCGTCCTCTACTCATGCAGCACTTTTTCTCTTTGACACTTTTCAAAGACGGATTTCTGTGTCCTGTGGGAGGAGGAGACTGCAGAATTCCTGTCATTAATTTTAATGGCATGCACGACCACACACACTGAGGAGACTGCTGAAATAATCCAACCATCTCTGACCTTTGCTCTCTGTTTGCATGACAGGTGTGTGAGGGCGATGCGGCGTGTGCACACGGGTTGTGGTCATGTGACTCGACCCCAGCGTTGGTGATGGGGTCATGGAAGTGTCTGGGTCCTACAGTCCCTTTGTTATCGTCCCTTCAGAGCCGGTAAACAAACACACACACACACACACACACACACACATACACGCCTCTAGTATGAATGTAATATAGTGATAATTTTCGTCGTCTGTGCAGGTTGTGTGAGTGTGTGTGTTGAGTGCCAGCTCCGATGAGAATGTCTGAAGCAGTGTTGGAGGAGAGAGGCTGCGACACGATGAAAGCCTTGGAGAACAACAGCCCTGAGGAAGCGCACACCCACGAGCACCAAGCTACACACACTCAGCACCAAGATCACACACACGACGAGTGTGTGAAAGAACACATCTGCTCCGACCTCACTAACCAAACACAGGTGAGTCAGAACCTTTAGTGAGGGAGGGGAGTGAGGAGCATCATGTTTCTCTGTGCTATATAGTGCAATGTTAAAAATGTGCAGGGGTGGGTAGGGGCACCACCCCACAACAAGAAGGTCCTGGGTTCATCCCTGGGTGGAGCGGACTGGGTCCTTTCAGTGCCTACGGGGGTTTACTCTGGGTTCTCTGGTTTCCTCCCACAGTACAAAGCCCTGCGTGTTAGGTTAATTAATTACACTAATTTGGCATTTAGTTGAGTGTATGTATTTTATTTTATATATATATATATTTATATAGCTTACAATTTTAATATTTAGTTTTAATTAAATATGCCCCAATTTCGTGTGTATACAGTATTGATAGAATCTTGTTTCACTCTGGATTTTTCACCCAAGTCACCAGAAGAAAGCCTCAATATGACCTTGGAAAATTAACATGAATGGAAAACTGGAAAAACCAGCAAAAAAGTAGCAAACGTTATAAAAACTATACACATAAATGAGCAGCGATTATCGATATCTCACAGAAAGGAGCAGCAAAAGTTGTAGCATGACAGGTTTGATTTTAATTTGGTTCAACTGACGTTTTCCACCAAAAAAAATTATGCTATTCTCCACTGTTGCTAATGCACACATCGCAATGTTGTTCATAGAGAGCTGGCCTGATGGGAAGTGTAGGTAATTTCCACACATGCCAATTAATTTAGGAACTAAACAAACAAATGTTTCAATTAATTCAAGTCGATTTATGAATGCTTAGTTATTATAACGAGCACACGCACCATTCATGGGAATTAAGGCGAATAATTTAGGCGCTCTTCTAAATCTTCATTCCAGTTTTGCATTGTTGTGCTGAATTAGAAGATAATCCACTCGTTGTTCGAACCAATCACAAGCTTTGCTTTAATAATGTAGAGAATTAATAAGGGAATCGTATTGTGGGGACTATAATTAACAACGGGGTTTGCTGGTCAGGGGTTAGACGGGCATGCTTCTAAAATGCTCCAATACACTCCAAAATGTGAACATGCATCTAAATAAAATAACTGTACACATACAGGGCAAAAGTCTTAAGCCATTGTTAGGTTTAGATACCTTTTTATTGTTTTGATAACATTTAAGGGGAAAAAACCCAACAAACTGATTCTGTATTAGTGTGATCTCCCCTTACACTTGAGCAATAGTAAGATCTTGCAGCTTAACCAGAGTACAAAGCTGACCCTTCTGCATTCAGATGAAGCTTGATCAGGAGTGAATAATGGACAGGGGTGAGAGCACTGAGCGGTCTGTGACTAGGCAACCCCTTACCATCAGGCAGCACCTCACATTTCTGCTGTAACCAGCATTTAACATTTCTCTGACTTGTTTCACATGAGCTTTTCTGTCTGTTTGAACCAGATGGGATGGGATTAATTGCAGACTGATGAGCTTTGGGTGGCAATTCCCTGTTGGTCGTTTGTGGTTTGTCCCTCCTTGGACCAGTGTCAGTAGGTACTCACCACTGCTGATCAACTTGCTCATCCTGCCATAACACTTTTGTCCCTTGTTCAGATCTTTACTACTGATCATTTCTCCAATTTAATGGAGAATACACTGGAACCTAGACAGGACGTCATGTTACTACTTTGTTACTGAAGTTAAGGTTAGACTTCATTATTTTGGAATGACCTCAAGTGCAAGTTTCTGTGTGTAAGAGAGAACATTTGCTGATCAATTTAAATAAATAAATTGAAGATGACCCAAATATATAAACAATCGTGATGAACATTGTGGGTTTAATGTACCATATTTTAATGTACTTGTCTAATAGTTGATACTATAGATGGTAATATAGATTTGACACGCACATGAAAAACAAAAACGTTCTCGCAAAGAGAACCAAGATCCAATGGGATCCAAATCCTGGCACATCGACTGCGTGATTGGCTCCAAGCAGCCCGGAGGGGGCGAATAATCTCAAGCTGGAATCCTGCAGGCTTATCCGCAAACTTCCTGTGTGTCAGTGCGTCTTTCCAAGTCAATAGATGGCAATGTCAGATGTGCGTGTATGTGTGACTTTGCCGCCATCTGTCACTGGCGCCATCACTGAGCGAGAGAGCCAAGCTCCGTCTCTCTCTCCCCTAATTAGCTGCTCCACTGATGCGCTCCCATCACACACCTTCTGTCCCCAAAACAACCTACTTACAGTAGCACGACGATATCATCAGAACCCTTTCATTGGTCTCAAATTGATGCTTTATGACGTGTTTAGTGCTCAGCTGGCTCAGCGGTCCAACACTCTAACCTATCAACAATAGGGCTATGCCTCGTTTGAGTTCCGGCAGTGTCTTTCAGTAGAGACGGGGGTTACAAGCAGACATGGCTGGCTGAGTAAGGGACGCTAGTCCGTGTGTTTTGACTGCATCCACTCTGTGCTTTTTGGGATAGCCTCCACACTCCAGAACTGTACAATTTGGATCTTCTCCACATGTCGTACCTCAGCTCAGAGATCTCTGGTTCCAAAGATCTTTGTAATTCCAATTCTCTCTCTCTCTCTCTTCTTTCTGTCTGACAGTCCTCCATAACAGCGGCACAGCCAATGAGACGATCGAAGGTATCGTACGAGTCGTATCGTGTTCTTAAACTATCCCGTTAACATTTATTATTATTATTAATAATACACCCCATTTTAACTTTATGCTTGGATACGTATTTAGTTTTGGCCATCCAGCAACATACCCATCCATCCAACTACTGATCTATTCGTCTCTTCAACTCTTTAATTAGCCATTCATTAAACGATCAATCCATAAATCTTTCATCCATCCAGTAACTGATCTACCTATATGTCCATTCAGCTGTTCATTCAGACCTCTCTCTCTTTGCCTACACCTATTTAACTCTACATCCAGCCATTCTGCTACACTGCTCACAGAAATTCATAAAAATGGTCATCTTTGAGCATTCCAGCTCTCTCTCCATTTAGCAAACATTTCTAACTATTCATCCCTTCAGCAGGCACTAACCTATAGTTAGCATGTCATACTGGATGATTCGATGTATAGAAGACTTAAGTGCCGTGTCCTGTCGAGATACGAGCAGCACTTGGTGAAAAAACATGAGTGTAAAAAGAACAATAAACCTGTCTACTTGGCAAACTACCCTCATAAGTGCATTTTAATGTCACCTTAATGAAGGCAAATGCTGGAATGCTTTTGGGCTGTTTCTCAAGAACAGCGTGTTCTTTCTGAAGAGCGTCTTCACCAAGTGCAGCTTGTTCATTTTGTTTATCGTTTTAATACTTCCTTCCTTTTTCCCCTCTCTGTATTCTGGATGGAGGCATGCTTATTTATCATGGTTGTGTGTTGTCTTGGTTCTTAAAGAAAAGCGTTGTAAAGTTCCTGCACTGCATTGTCTTTTGTCTTGGATGGTGGTTTTGTCTAAAGATGTGCTTTTTGTTACTGTTGCCTGAGCTTTTGTTGTTTATTTTTTTGGTCTTGTTTTGTTGTTGATGAGTTAGTCATGCCTTTTACTTTGCACCATGTTTGCCGTGTTTGGTTTTGACACCCATTGTGGCGCAGTAAGCTGTGTTTTTCACAGGTCTGTAATATATTCGTGGTGGGTAGCTGGTGGAAATGCCTGGTGTTAAAAATGGTCTTCTGAATGTGACAAACAAAGGCCACACATTATTATTATTATTATTATTAATAATTTTGATTTACTATACGTCTGCTCACTCATGTACTGTGACTTTTGCAGTATTGTACTGTGCAAAAGTCAGCACCCTTTGTATTAGATACCAAATTTTTATTGATTGTATTACGATCATATATAATTTCTCAATCTATTTCAATATAACCAGGAAATTTCTATGCAATATGTAAAAAATGAGAAAAAAAAACCCCATGGCAAGTATACTGCTTACTAAAATGTACAAGAAATATCCCCTAATTTGTAAACAGTTTATTTGGTGCAACCTTCCCTTACACTTGGGTGATAGCAGCATTTGAAAGCTTATTGAGGATGCCATGTTGACCCTCCTACAGTCTGCAGAAGCTTGGAAAAGTAACAACCATTTTTTGGATCCAAGCTTTGATAATGTTATATATGGCCTTTATACCATTTACTAAAACAACTGTAAAAACATCTTACGGTGTCCATTTAGGCCACCCGAGGAGGACGGGTCCCATTTTGAGTTTTAGTTCCTCCCAAGGTTTCTTCCTTCTACTATCAGGAAGTTTTTCCTTGCCACTGTCGCCCCAGGCTTGCTCCATTTGGGATTGGCCTTTTAAGATCATATAGTATTGTAAAGCTGCTATGAGACAATGATCCGTTATAAAAAGTCTGTGGTAAAGACTGTGTAGCACCTGTTGATCTTCAAAGCTGCTTTTTAGACGTTGACAGACCGTGATGGTGTAAGCATTGTGATGCCTGGGTTTCTTTAAAATGTAACAATGCAGTTTGGCCATCATGTTGACC
>JAUZSU010190392.1:0-12110 GCA_034780255.1 Parotocinclus maculicauda
CCGTTGGAGCGAGAACCTCGAAAAAGAGGAAATGAATTAGACATGATCTTTGTTGCCATTAACATATGAAGGACTAAAACTGGTACCAGAACTACAGACCGAATGCTTGACTAAACAAATACGTCTTGAGCCTCGATTTAAACATTGAGACTGTGTCTGAGTTGCGAACATTTATCGGAAACTTAAGCTTAACTTGTCAACTCTTACAGCCTAAGAAGAGCGTGAGGCTATAATAAAGTTAAGAAAAATGCACATTTAAAAAGATTTTCTTTTCTAAGACACATTTGTGAATCTGGTCCCTGGTACTGAGGAATCCCTTTTCTGAAACTGATTTAACAAAACAGCTCTTTAACAGTCCAGTTTCCTGACTTGTCCAAGAGTGACGATATTACAGTCCCTTTCACCCTGAGTCACTGCTTACAGATGATCAGCAGCCCCTCAGAGCTGAAGATGTGGCATGGGAAAAATGTTGTGGGCATATAGATAAGGCAGAGAGAAAAAAACAGCCCTCCAATTTGAACTAAAATGTTTATGTGACTTTAAGTATGAAGGAACTACAGGATTAGGATGTGTAGATAAGATTGCAGAAATTTCTGTAAAGGAAATACCAGAGTAATCCCAGTGGAGCCATTTAATATCGAGGCCAAGTAGCCACCCTGTTCCAGATAATTAACACACCGTACGTCACATAAACACGGAACACACTGCATCTCACACAATCCCCTGAAGGCCTTAAAAGTGTGTTGCAATTAGATATGTGTTGTGTTTGTCAGATTTCATTCACTATGAACGTTCTTATAAACTGTTACACTCATTAGGCTTCTCAATGCATCGTGGCTTATAAAGCTCATGATATCTTGTATAGAAATAAAGGGCAGCTTATGACATCAGAAGTCACCATGAGCATCAGCAAGACGGAAGCACGTAATACTGCAGTTTACTCATGAAAGGAGTCAGGACAGAAGCAGAGTCGCTCGCCTGAGGGCACAAGCTCTCATCACCTTGTTTGCAGACGGAGCTGGGGGAGGTCCTGACTAAATGGTTCCTGTGTAATTGTCTAGCTTTTGTAAGGAGAAAACCACTTAAAGAGAAAAGCAATTATGGTTTCCTTTCTAATTTGGGAAAACAGCATCCCGTTATGAGTCAGGGATCAGAGGTAAAAGTTGTTATAGAGATTATAATTGAAAGGTACAGTCCTGGTCGTGTAGCTCTTAACTTTATAAAGCTTTACCATGTGCTAAATGTTGTTGTCAAAAAGCTTAGAATTTCTATAAAGCCCAGTGTTTTTGAATGGAAAAATGCTTCAGGTTTTGGATTTAGGTCTGTTTCATACTGCTTGGTTGTTATTATGTAATAAGCTGTTAAAAAACACTCAACCTTTACAGTTTCAGAAGTGTATTCTTGTTTAGATTCCTGATTATTAGGAATAGATTATGTTACGGATGCCTTAAAGCACTTTTGTAAGTCGCTCTGGATAAGGGCGTCTGCTAAATACTGTAAATATAAATGTAAAATGTAATCATCTGACCAGTTATTTTACAAATCAAACAATCCATCAGTTCATATGAATGAATATTAAATCTCAGTGCACATGGCTGTAAATACAAATATATTAATAATAACACAAGATGGAAAAAAATAGATTATACTGTAGATTGTATTTAAGAGATAGAAATTAACAGTGGATCTATAAAGGTTTTAATATTGTAGATGAGGCATCTAAAATGTATCATTATAATAAAGTTCGATGTTTAATCGTTTTTTAGGAGCTCTCAAATAAATAGTACAGGCCACTGTAATTAAGAACCTGCTAATGTTTGAAGTTGGATCTCATACTAGTTATGTAATCATCTCAATTAATGAATGATTCTCCGTATTGCCCGTAATGCATTGTTACACCCAAAGTTAACGCCTAAAATATTCACATTTGCATCCCAAGTGCTTAAATCCCACCCAAAGCTATTTTCTCTTACTGAAGGAAAAGGTCGTACTGGTTCCAGTGTAGTCGGTCATAAATGTATAAGCTTACACAGGGAGGGCAGGTTACACAGTTTGGGTTCAGGTTACACAGTTTGGGTTCAGGTTACACACTGAGCTGTGACTTTAATCAATAGGTGTAACTGAAGACTTCATGCTCTCTTTCATCAGCAGCTCTGTTTCTATTCTGCTCGTTGTAACTACACACTCGGTTCTGTGTTAATGAGATTAATCTGCTATCTTCAGCAGTCAGCGCAGCAGCACAACAACATGGATTGATTTGTTACTTACATTGTTCAGCTTCTTTATTCACAGATGTTAAGCGTCGGGCTACAATGATCATTTTGCTATTTTGGTGGCCGTTAATCTTTGTAGGTGGGTGATTAAAAGCGTACATTATCAGGATGTACGCAAATATACTACTGTGTTGACCATAATTAGTGCTCTTTAAATTAACATGTTAACATTGTTTATTTAACACGACCATATGAGGCAGCTGTAGCTATGGGTTATATGTCGTAAACATATAAATCCCAAATAAATGTTTATGATGTGCCTCACTACTAACCTACTAACCCCTAGTACTTGAATAATATGCATGCCATCCAAGTAAAGTGGAACCTCGGTTAACGACCACAGTCCGTTCCGAAAAGTTGGTCGCTATCTGAAACAGTTTTCCCCATAAGAAATAAAGGAAATAAAAATAATTGGTTCCCAGCCCCTGTTGACTCGCTATTATATGAAAGTTACAGGCTATATAGGTATGTTTTTAAAATGAGAACAGTTATAATAAAGTACAAATGGAGTCAATTACATAAAAACATTAAAGAAAGCATTTAAACATAAGAAAATATTTAGTAAACATAAGAAAACTTACCATTTTGACTGCGATGTGATGGCGTAAGTGGATGGAGGTGGAGGGGTGGAATTACTGCTAGGAGGGAAAATCCCCCTCCATGAGAACATGATTTGTGCTTTACTAAAATAAAGCACAAAAATCACTAAATAAGAAGGATGCGTAAAGATAAAGATAATGAACGACCGATCGTAACTGTGTCCCGAGCGTGAATGATGCTTGGTCTGAGATGCTGTAGGTGACGTAGCTGTTCGCTTTGCGAAATTTTGTTCGCTATCTGGGGCGACATTTTTGGTCGTTATCCGAATTGTTCGCTATCGAAGGCATTCGCTAAACCGAGGTTCCACTGAAATGGCACAGTGTAATTAGCATTAGCAGGGTTATTTCACAGCTAGGCAAATAGCAGCATAACTAACCATAAGCTACCTGATTTAGCCTATAAGTAGCTTAAGCACTAGATCCACTATTTGTTGACTGAAAGAAATCTGATTACGGACTGATTTATGGTGATCTTTAAGTGGCTGTAATCCAGCTGACTTTTACGTGTAAACACAATGTGCTAAAACCGTTTGCGCTAGTCTTCAACTCTAGCTTCCAAACTCACTTCTCCAATTTCTTAATTATTGTTCTTTATGTAGTTTTTGTCATTACATTGTTTTGTATGCTGCTTGTACATTTTTATTACGATGCCTAGCGACTTTTCTTTTACCTCTTCTGAATTTCCACTCAGGAGTTTCTTTTCTTGCAAGAGAAAACAGCTTGTGTCCTTTCGTCCTCATTACCGGGCAGGTTCAATTGAGAGGAATGCAGAGATGCCATTGGGTTGGTTATGTCATCGTTCTGGCGTTTGAGAATCGTACGAGCTGGCCTGGACAGACCCAAATGAAGAACACTTGTCGTACTGTACTGGGTGGGGCGAGGCACGATTCCAGGAACAATTTTGAAGAGCAAGGCAATCCAGCCGGCCCTCTTAGGGATCCAGCCAGAAGCTAAGCTTCTACTCAGGGATTCTAAAGGGAATTTGATGATTGCCAGACTTCTGGAGGTCCCGTTTCTTGGAAAACATGCTAGGCAAACTATTTCTTTTGTGCTGCTCTTATATGCTGACTCCGGGATTGCTTTGTTGGATGCCATATTAAGTAATAATTCTCATCCCTATAATCTAGGGTTCAGTATACAACAGCAAAGCATTATCAGATCATTTGATTGCCATACAAAAGCTCTGGGCAGGCTATGTACATGCTGCTGTGATCTTACTGTGTCTGGTGAGGATTATGGGCCTTGGTATGCAGGGTGCCAGACTAAACCATAGCCACTTCTGAGCTACCATGCTGACCCTTAAAGGACCCAAACAGCTTTGATATGAACACGGCCACCCTTCATCTCATGATGATCTCCGCCAACAGATTCTTAAACGGCTGATCAGTCAGTGTTTGCACTGATTTGATGGCTTGAATAAGCCAGATCTTAAAGGATTTCTTTTCTTGAGCTGTGAGACATTCTACTTGCTACCATGCACCCCATGGAAAAGTCTAGACTCATGCTTCATGTATGTATTAACAGCAAACTGGTAGATTAGCCGTGTTTCCTCTGTATATATTGGTGGGTGAAAACGCTTTCTTTGATGGCTGTTAGCTTTCCAAAATTGGATTCGGACTGTTCTCTCCAGCTGTTTTCTAGCTTTACACATGCACTTGAGGCTGTCAGCTGGGTTACAAAAAATGCTCTGTTTTTTATTTTCACTAAACAAATTTGAAGTGTGCTTTATTTAGGTTTACTTTGTTGAGTCTGCTGCATGACTGCAAGTAAAAACTGTCCCGGGGATTTAATAGATCATATAAATGTTTAATGATGAACTGTAAAGATATGAAACCGTAACATGCACTAAAAGTGCCACGTAAAACATCACCGACAAAGACATGCACCCTGATAGCAAACAAGGGATTGCACAGTTCTGGGCCAAACGTAATTTTTCCCTTGGCCCACATGCCACAGTGGCATGATGGTGATGACTTCTACTGAATCTCTCTGCCAGTATACAGCCAAAACTGCACGGGCAGCCAGAATAGCAGGCCATATTCGGTAGGTTACATGAGGGCCACATGTGGCCCAGAGTCTGAATACCATGATGAACTTTATAGTGGATGACAACAGTTGACAGTTAACAATACACTTGCTGTTGCCATAATTAATCATTTTAGAGAGGTTTGCCCCCACCTTTTTTGCTCCCCAGTTAATAATCCAATTTCATTGGCCACAGCAGGGTGAACCCTCCGTGTTGAAGGGCTATGGTCAACGAGTGACTGTCCAACTGGTGGACAGTGATCGCTTTTTTTGTTTGGTCAACTTGATCAGCCCAATGGTTGCGCTGGTGCAGCGGCACAGAGATAAGATCCCTGTGTGAAATTCCCTCCCTCGGACACAGGAGGACCTGGCCTGGACAGAGGCATAATGAAGTTAAAAGTGTCGTTTTATTGCTTTATTTAAATCTATAATGAACAGGGAATTTGCTTTGACCGAGTTCATGTGTCTCTTTTTAAAATGAAATACATTTAAAGAACACCTACTTTTCTAGAGCAACTTACAGCTGAGCTGAGCCAGTTAAAGAACTGAAGCTGCACCTTAACACAGTTGGGATTTGAACTTACAATCTTCTGATCGCTCCAGTTCCTTAACTACTGAGCCACTGCTGAAGAAGCATAAGCTGATATATAGAGCCATACAGAGGCTCTTAGAGTCTGTTCAGAACCTGTAAACATCCTTTTCTTTAAGGAGCATTCAGTAAAACCAAACAAAGCAGACACATAGGAAACCCGTGTGAAATGTGTACAATGGGGCTGAGCGTATATTTCCCATTTCTGGCATAATCTTAAGGGGAAAGAGGAAATGAGTGGTGTTGAATGCTATGTCTCCGAGCTCTGCGCTGGGACAGACTCCTATAAATAGCATGTGGAGGCCCCGGGTCAGCACCAAGGCAGCGGACGCTAATTTACAGCTGCTCTGAGATGAGATCCAGAGGTCGATGCAGAGCGATGTGGACTAGAAGGGAGACTTGTGGGGGGGCTGTACCGTATGGCTTCAGTTTGCTTTTTTATAGTTGCGTTTACAAAAGAGGAATGGGGTGCCGTGGGTCGACATCTTGTCATAACCAGGGTAGAGAAACGATCAGTGGTGGATGAACTCATGAGCTTGTGTGTAAAGCTTTGCCTGTGATGAGTCCCATCTGCTAGCTTGTGTCTTCTTCATCAGATCAAACTGTTTACAGAAGCCTAGCTTTTTTAGCCATGACAAAGCATGATAGTGTTTCATGGGGGTACAGAACGATAAATATGTCGCATACAGTAAATAATTCGTGTGACTGAGGTGGCTAAGCGGTTAAGATTCTGGACTGTAGAAGTTCCAGGGTGCAATCCCAAGCTCTGTCAAGCTTTTGTTGGTATTTAAGCAATCCCCTTAACTCTCAAAGGCTTGTTTACTGATGTGGCATGACCAGCAAATTTCTGGTTACCAAGTAACAATGGACGTGATCAGCATTCGATCAGTTCATTCTATTGATTAACACAGCTTGTAACTACAGTGCTGACGTTAAAAGGCAGACGTTTAAGTTTTAAAAATTAACGAACTGTGCCTGGGTTCAAAACTATTTGCATAAGACTGTGTATTTGCATCAGTGTACCTGATGTGCACATGTAAAGTCTCATGATGACCTCATAGCAGAGTTACAAAGACCAGTGGGAGCCCCCTGGAATAGAAATAATACTGTTTTAGTTATTCTTTCTTCTTGCTTTGCTTTCATGTTACATCTTCACCTCCACCTTATATTCCCATTTGGTCCTGGCGTGCATGTGAACCGCTTTTCCCCCACTGTTGCCTCTCTGCACTCTGTACTCAAAGCAGGATGGGGCAGGGGCAGGCTGAGGAATACCTGTGTTTTTCTCATCAAGCCTGCCACACAGGAAAGCTGCCTGAAAAACGAGGTCTGGACCACCGTTTGGCCAGATGACTTCCTTCTCCTGTTGTAGAACTCCTAGGGTTTTCATCCTGTCTCGCACCACATACGACCAACTAATAAACAACCGAAAAACAGGACCCGTGTTGCACAACTACAGTCCAGTTGATGCTTTTGTCTGCATCTCAGTTCCACTGCTTTCTCAGTATTTTATCGTAATTTTTCAGATTATTATTATTTAATCACACAGGTCTTGTGCATGAAGCTCGCAGAAATCCAAAGCATCTGTCAGCTGGTTCTAGCTTTAACACTAGTGAGGTAATGACATCTTGCTGTGTTGTGAAACACCAAACCCTCGCAGCTGTATCTGATAGTCCTGATACACTTTACTCCCTTGAGGGAATCTCTGGGTCAACTTAGGGCCATGGCTATGGATTTTTTGGGGGGTATGTGTTTTATAGTGGTTATATTTGACAGTACAAACATTTATATTTCATTTACACATCTGCAGATGTCCCACATGGGCACCCTGAACCATGCTACTGAACCAACCCCCACAACTGAAGGTATTCATAATTTGAAAATCCCAGCCAGGACGAGCACAGACAGACAAAAAGACAGACAATGAAGACCTAGGTCAGGGCCTGTTGGCCTGGACGGGACCCAGAGTAAAGCAAGGCTGGGACAGAATGGCTCAAATCTATACATGTTTTTAGGCTAAAATGGTACAAAAAGTCCACATCAGGTCATTGACCTGTGTATGTCTAGTATTCATTGATCAGCCTGTAATGTAAAGCAGTGCCTTCAACCTTCTCTATTTACTGGTAACAAAGAGTTTAAGTAAACACAGACACACACACACACACACACACACACACAGTTCCAACGAGTTGTAGGTTTAAATAAAGTGAATAGGTGCCATCACCAAGGTAACTTAACGCTCGACAAAAGGTACTGTCATGGAAAACTCTTGTTTGTCCATCAGTGTTTGTAGACGTGTTTGGTCCTTACAGTGAAGAACTTAGGAATGCAAGATTCTTTCTAAACGTTTACCTTAGTGTTAGCTAGGTCACGTTAATCACGTTTGAGCCTGAACACTGGATGAACTACAGATCAGAGCCAAGAATTAGCAAGAAGCAAGTTTTGTGGTATCGTATATAATGCAGTTTAGAATTGTGCCCTATATTTTAATGTTTAACACATGAGTGTCTGTGGGATTCGATAACCCATGGTCAAGTTATGTGACTCATAAGCTCATAAAAGATACTAAATTGCTAATAGTTGTTACATTTAATTATATATATATATATATATATATATATATATCCTACACATTGAGTAGACACAACAGCTATTTACGGTAAATCCTAATATTTTATGATTTATAACATTCCTTTATTGTTAGAATTATTATTTTTTATATATTTTTATAAATGTAGTGATTTTTTTATGTCAAAGTTCCTATATATTTTTTCCATTAATATTTTTTGAAATATTTTTTGAAAACCCGTGATGCACCGAGTCTGCAAAAGGTGAACCGTGAAGTGGCGAGGGAACACTGTATATATATTGTTTAGCTATTGGTTATTGTGATTACCATCATTTAGTTTTTTTGTTACACATTCTTGTAAAGCGTAAATTAATTGCATGCACCCCCATATGGGTGGCATAGTGGCAAAATAGTTAGCGCTGTTACCTCACAGGCCCAGGGACCCGGGTTCCCGGGTTCCAGGTTCTGGCACGACCACTGCCTGTATGAAATATGCATGTACTCTGGTATTTCTGGGTCAACTGTCGTCTCTAAAATGTCCCAGTGTGAGTGAGAGAGTGAGTGAATGAATGATTAGGTATAATCCATAATAAATAATAATAGAATAAAACATTTCATTTTTTTTATTCTGAATATGTGTTTGGTGTGTGTTTGTTATTCATATTAAGGTATTACAAAAAAATAAATACAAAAAATTAAAAAATATATATATATATTGTTTATACAAAGCCAATAAAATTGTTTAAAAAAATCAGTTTTGAATCATTTTGAGGTTAAGTGTACAATTATCAGGTGGTTTGAAATGTTTTAAACTCTGATCAAGAACTTTAAAAAACAAGGAAATTATTTGTTTTGTTATCTGACATTTTTTTGGCTCTCCTGTTTAAACCCGTTTTAAACTTTGCTGAAGCAATTATGTTGTCAACTATACATGCCTAATCCTTAACACTTCATTAAAAACAACTCTATCTGTACAATTAGTTTCCTCTGCATTATCACACCTGATCTGGTTAAGAGGAGGTCCTAGTCAGTCATTGTAAATAAAACTGCTCACAAAAACGAGGGGAGATTTCAAAATGAATATGAAGATAATCCCATAAGAACTGCTGGACAGTCTGATCCTGTCCATGCCCCATCACTGTCAGTGTGTTTTGGCACTTTTGGGTGATCATACACCCTACTGACCGGTCTATGTGGGGGCACTCTGGTCCAGTTTGATATTTCTGTTTACCCCCATAAATGTCTCGTTTGTATAATCGAACAACTTTCTTTTTTGACTTATCATTTGCTTTTCTGATTATCTCCTTTAATAAAATAAATTATTTTTTTATTCATGTCATATTCATTCCGAAATATCCCTTCATTTTTGTGAGTGGTGTATTTTTGGGGATTTGGGAGTGAACTAAAATGCTGAAGGCAGGGTATTCCAGGACTATGCTTAAAAATACTGGTATACTTGATTGCTTTAATTATGTCAGTCTGGCTTTCGGTATTTGCTTTGCTAGAATTTCCTACTAACCACGCATGTGACGACAGTCAAGTAATATGCACTCATTACCTCACTCACCCGCTGTGTTATTTCTGTGCTGGTTTTCAGATCTAGTCCAGTGGAGTCGCAGCAGAAAATTGATCCATGGTGCATGTGTGTGGGTGGATGGTCTTGTTTGTGTCCAGGCTTTGTGTTAGATACAGGGGTCATAGTCTGGGAAGCTTCCAGTGATCACAGGCTCGGCAGACACTAGGAAAACAATGACACCATGCTTTTTTCCCCCTCAGTTCATTCATTATCCATTCCAAATGAAATTCGACACGTTGCTTTTCGCTGTAACAAAAGACGCGTTCGTTGTGGTTGTTTCTCTGGAAGCAGGTCCTCCACGTCTTGTACTTTATCACACGCAAATTTCTGATGAATCAACATCAGCATAGTTTATAGTAATATAAAACCTGCATATTAAAAAAAAAAGCATTTTTCAGACACACTGCTCACAAAAATAAGGGGATATTTCATTTGTTTTTGGGAGCATTATGCATATGGCATTACGCCCTTATCCAGAGCGACTTACAATTCAAGAAATTGTGGGTTAAGGGCTTTGCTCAAAGACCCAACTGTAGCAGCTAGGCAGAAGTGAGATTTGAATCCTGGACATTCTGGTCCAGAGTGCAGTACCTTAACCGCTAGGCTACCACAGTCTATTTGTGTGTGTCCATAGTGCTGATGGGAGCTACCCCAAAAGAGAGCTTTATGGTTTGTCACATTACAGCTTTACTGCTCACGTATGAAAGTCAGAGTAAACCAATATGGTTTGGTGTGGTTATAACATGGCATGTTTTAATCCTGGTTATGTTGAGATGTCGTGTCTGTTTTTCCTCACATTTGGTGTTTTTTGTGGGTTTAGAAGGCCACACTTTAACACTAATATTGTTACATTTTAAAAAAGTCTTTGTTCTGTAAAAATACATACACAGCACAGTCATACACAGCACAATCATACACAGCACAGTCATACACAGTACAATCATACACAGCACAGTCATACACAGCACAGTCATACACAGTACAATCATACACAGCACAGTCATACACATCACAATCATACACAGCACAGTCATACACAGCACAATCATACACAGCACAGTCATACACATCACAATCATACACAGCACAGTCATACACAGTACAATCATACACAGCACAGTCATACACAGCACAGTCATACACAGCACAGTCATACACAGTACAATCATACACAGCACAGTCATACACAGCACGATCGAATCAGTTCAGGGTTAAGAGCCTTATAGAAGAAACTAAATGTGTCTGATTTATCACATTTTACAATCTGTCTCATTTTAATGGACCTACCACTACAGCCACAGATGCCCGTTCTGGCATTTTTCTGTTCCTGTAGCCTATCTGCCTTAAGGTGCTCGTGTAAAGCTATTCATCTGATCACCATATAAGAGTCCAACACACAGGAGGATTCTTTTAGTTCTTCACACTACAGTGACTTGAACCTGTCAGATCTGTGCACAGAGGAAAGCTCTCGCTAACACACCTAGAAACCTGTGTGTTAAGAGGGTGCTGTGGACCATGGATCATTGACTCTTTAACAGAAAACATACAGGACGTCATGAGGAGGAGAAGAACAAAGCTCTTGGGGTCTGTCACGTGAGAACGTTGAGTGCATGCACGACTTTTAGGGGGCATGCACATTTAACTTGTAGGTATGCATGATAAAATGCTGAATGTGTGGAGACTTTAGGGATGGTGTGTGAAAGCATATGGTCCTCACAGCTGCCTGCCCACTCATTACATTCCCGTGAGCTGACGTTAGCAGAGAGCAGGCTGTAGCTAAAGCGTTACTTTCCAGACAGAGATGTAAAGGCTTGTGTTGACATAGAACCCTTTTCAAGCGCCACAATTGATTTTCTCATTAAATGAGAAATGAACCTCATGATGATAGCTTTATAACTTTAAACAGCACTCATAAATATTGCTTTCATGCTATATATTGCTAAGACTAAGCCTTGTTTTCTTCATTCCAGGGCTTTGTTCACTTATGATGGAATCACCAATAACCTGAAGCTGTCTGATTCTGGGGGTAAGATCATGTAACGATTAAATTTGTCTGTACATGCTCCAAACTGTTGACTGCCGTAGGAACTGTTATGCATTTAAAACTGTCTTTCTCTTTATTTTCTCATTTATTTTTTTTTAAATAAAAGAGCTATAGTTCCTGACATAACTACAACAGTCCCAGTACTTTTGAGTATATTGTAAAATTGTGTCGCAGTACTTTTGGCCACATTTACATTTACATCCAGAGCGACTTACAACTTATACAGTCTTACAGTTCAAGCAATTGTGGGTTAAGGGCCTTGCTCAGGGACCCAACTGTGGCAGAGGTGGTTGTGGTCCATAGTCCAGTACCTTAACCACTAGGCTACCACAGTCCCAGAGCTTCACATGTGAAATTGTGTCCCAGTACTTTTGGCCACATGTGGGATTGTGTCCCAGTACTTTTGGCCACATGTGGGATTGTGTCCCAGTACTTTTG
>JAUZSU010190403.1:0-12110 GCA_034780255.1 Parotocinclus maculicauda
GGGCGCCAATCCATCGTAGGGCACACAAACAGTCATGATTTCTCAGGTCTAAACGGGGAGCAGGTGTGTTAAATTTGGTGTTATTGCTCTCACTCTCTCTCGTACGGACACTGGAAGTTCAACATGGCACCTCATGGCAAAGAACTCTCTGACGGTCTGAATAAAGAATTGCTGCTCTACATAAAGGTGGCCTAGACTAAAAGAAGATGCCAACACCCTGAACGTGAGCTGGAGCACAAAGACCAATACAGTAGATGAACAGGACAGGTTCCACTCACAACAGGTCTTACCACGGTCAACCAAAGAAGTTGAGTGCACATGCTCTGCATCATATCTACAGTTGGCTTAGATATGGTAGAGGTGGGGGTCAGCCTGTCAGTTCTCAGACCATAAACCACACACTGTATCAAACTTTCCTGCATGGCTGTCATCCCAGAAGGAAGCCTCTTCTAGAGATGATGCACAAGAAAACCCACAAACAGTTAGCTGAAGACAAGCAGACTTGAATTACTGGAACCATGCACTGTGGTCTGATGAGACCAAAATAAACCTATTTGGTTCAGATGATGTTAAGCATGTGTGGCGGCAACCAGGTGTGGAGTCACAAGACAAGTGTGTCTTGCCTACAGTCAAGCATGGTGGTGGGAATTTCATGGCTTGGGGCTGCATTTAAAAATGGAAGGTGGAGGAGTGAAAGGACTCTAACATCCATCAGCTCCGTCAAGTCATTATGGAGGAGTGTAAGAGGATTCCAGTGGCAACCTGTGAAGCTTTAGTGAACTCCATGCCCAACAGAGTTAAGGCAGTGCTGTAAAAACAAAATATTGACACTTTGGTCACAATTTGGCCATTTTTAATTAGGGGTGTACTCACTTTTATTGCCAACAGCTTAGACATTAATGTCTATGTGTTGAGTTATTTTGAGGGCACAGCAAATGTACACTGTTATACGAGCTGGAGAATGACTACTTTATATTGTATCAGAGTATCATGTATTCAGTGTTGTCCCATTAAAAATATATGATAAAATATTTGCACTACTGACTAGATGGTTGAGCTGTTCACCCTGCCTTTCTTAAACAAAGTCTATAAAGAAATAGTTTGCCTACTTTGATGGACAATTTTTGTTTCGGATTTTGCGAGTAGCAGCATCTTTCAGCATTGTAATGTAATGAAATGTTGAAGAGGTTGGTTACTGCAGTAAAATTCCTAAATATCAGAAGTAAAAAAACTAGTCAATACTGTGTAATGCTTGGCTTCAACGGAAGACCTCAATATTATTTCATGCATGTAGACAGGAAAAAATGCAATAAACTCATCCAGGTGACTAAACTGACCTATACTGCTTATACCTTATACTGTCTGCTGTATTGCAGTTTTCCAAGTCAGTTCCTCTATACATGCTGGGACTTAAGAGCACACCTTGATACTAAAAATATGTTTTGCTGGTTTCCTAATGGCAATACCATGCCCACATCTCACCACCTTAATATCTGTGTTGCCGAGTTTACATTAATTGATAGGACAGCTGTCAGAAGAGCTATATTCAAGAACATGATCTAAAAGAAACTCAGAGAGACAACCTACTTACCAACACAAGAAACATTGTCCCAATCTACAATAATAATAATCTTTATCATCATTATCATCATCATCATCATCATTATCATCATCATTTATTATCATCATCATCATAATAATGAAGCATCTTCTGACCTGATACTGAATATCTGTATTATGGACAACATTGATCTGAAATTGGATTACACTGGACATGTTTTATGTCATGAATATGGCACCAAGAATCCTGTGGTGGCTTGGCAGTGAAGATACTGGACTATGGGCCATAGGGTCCAGAGTTAAAAACCCACCTCGGCTAAGCTGCCCTTACTACACAATTGCTTGGCATAAATGTAAATGACTAAAGCACTGGGCTGTGCACCAGAATGTCCAGGGTTAAAATCCCTGCCACTTTTGGGTCCTTCAGCAAGGCCCTTAACCCACAATTCCTTATCCTCAACTGTATCAGTTGTAAGTCACTTTGTAAAAGAGTCTGCTAAATGCTGTATGGTGATGAATGACATGGCATGAGAGCATAGGCCACAAATGACCTTTTAACCACAGCACTGGCGACGTTCATCATACTTTGCTTGTACACTGATTTGTGTGGGCTATTATTGTTACTCAAAGGTTTTAAATTAGTAAAATATAAAAGGCATCAAATGAGCATCACATTGTATCAGGTGTAAAACATTGTATCAGTGCATCCCTACTGACAGCTTCTAGCCTACCAATATTGAAATGAGTTTATTTCCATATAAAAGGACGATGCATTACGACGAATATTTTACATGAAGTGGAGTGTAAGCTCTCATGCTATCTAAGCAGTTGGTGGTGAGCCATCCATCTGGAATATCGTCATACTCGCTCAAATGTCTCCTCAGGCACAAATTCTGTTGTATATCTGAACATGAGCCATATTTAAGCTAAAATTAGATCACTGCATTGTCGTTACAAAACATGGCACACTGCCTAATGCAAGCTTTTGCTTTGACACGCCAAATAAAATTTAAATGAGTGAAAACTGAAAGGTACTTTGAAATTTAAGTTACAATCCATAGGACTGTGGTGGTTTAGGTGTGACTGTGGATTAGTAGTTAGGGGATTAGACTGTACAGGTCCGAGCTGGAATTGCTTGGACTGAAATTTTATCAGCTATAAATCACACTGGATAAGGGCATCTGCTAAATTACTAAATGTCAGCACATGGTATTGACCAGAGGGCAACCTCATCTGATTATTACAAACTCTTCTTCTTCACACATGGAGTAGTGTACAACAGTCTTAGGCTACCACTAGCTTAGAAATACCATTGTTTTAGTAAGGGTATAATAGTAATTACCACATCACTTATTTTACTTTTATTTGCTACTTTATTAGAATACAACCAATAAATGCAGTAATTCTGTATGTAGATTCTTTAATAAACAATGTCAGCTTCTACAGGCTACAGTGGCAAGTATTTAGTGTAACCTCTGGCAGCTTCATTGGGATGCCAAGTAGATCCTTCAACACTCAGAAGTAGCTTGATTGGGATTGGTCTTTTTGGAAACCACTGTTTTTTTGGAAGGGGAACAAGATTAAGAGCTATGGTACACAAAGCTTGGAAAGAAGATTAATGGATTTATATCCTGAAGTAACAAATCCAAGTTTGAAAATTCTGGGTCCAAGCACAGATAACATGTTATATAGGTTCATTATACCAATGCTAAAACAACCAATCTAATGCTGACCTAAGACTTTTGCACAGTACTGTACATGTTCAGATGTCTATTTACATTGACATTGCTGCATTACATTTACATTGACATGCTCACCTCGCATTCTGAGTATCTAATAAAACATGTAATCAGTTAAAACAAGCTAATGCTACTCAAGAACTAACAAGCAAGTTTTCAGATTGATGCTAAAGACAAACAACAATAAATGCCAAGAGCTTGAGGATAAAGCTAACAAAAATATATGCAAGGAACAGGTACAACAAATCTGCATAGGATAAAAGAAGCATTACGTAAGGTTTTGTATAAAAAGTGCAGTTTTCAAACTGTGAAAAGAAGAGAGACACTGAGTCGTTCTGACTAGTGTGGGAAGCTCAGTCCACCAATGATGAGTCAAGACACTGAAACACCAAGTTCTGGCCTTGCAGGAGTTTAATCTCAGTGAACAATATACCAAATGCTCTGAAACCAATGACTTGAGCTGGTATTCAGATGGGTAGTCCGGAGTCAAAGAATGTAAATAACATGCAGTAGAACTTTTTGAGGTCTGAAAGGCCAAGGCTGGAGTTTTAAATGTAATCCTGGCTGCTAGAGGAAGCCAGTGGGGTGATCTCAGTAAAGGAAAGCCATGAGAAATGTGTTAGGATCTGAACCAGATGGGCTCCCGGCATTCTGAATGTTCTGTACTGTAGCAATGGAACATGAACATAGAAAAGCATTCAAGTATATCATGTCAGTATTGACAAATACCACTGAGGAATGCTTCCAACACCTTGTTGATTCTATGCCATGAAGAATTAAGGCAATTGTAAAGGTAAACGGGGCTCAACCAAACACTAGCAGGTGTACATATAAAGTAGTCAGTGTATAACGTAATATTGTCCCTTGTTACCTACAATTGATTGCAGTAATTGTCAAATACATTTGTGTGTAGTGATGTAATATAACTGAATAAGCTAAAAATAATCCCCTAGACAACACATTAGCTACATGTGTAGTTTTGTATTTAGTTGTTCTCGTGATTCTGCACGCCATAGCAACTGTCAAGCAAGGATTCTATCAATGTCTTGAGCCTGAGTTCATTTTAGCTTATTATCTATATAAGCAAGTTTACAATGGAATTGCATTCCCTGAGTTTTACCAGTTAAATTCACCTAAATACATTGATGTTTTTCATTTTGTAATGTAAAAACTATTTTTTTACCAGAAGTGATATGTCAAAAAAAGGTCTAAGCTTTTCTTAAGGTCATTCTAACCATTCATGCTTTTATTGTATTCAATATAGTTTTATTATACACTCATGCCAAAAAAGCACCCGGATAGAAATGTCAGATTGCTACTAAACTCAGCATGCAGTTACGTTGCAAGCAGATATGTAAATGATTAAGGGTATGGTCTGATTTTACACTGATTTTACAAGAGGGTGTAAAAGTGCTTCCCTCATTGCTGGCATTCCTAAGTGTACATACCGGTCCTATTGTAAGTAGTACCCCTTTGTTTGTCCGCCCACTACCTGTATATTCTTTCTATCCTGTAACTACATAAACTGGTTCCTTTTCAGTTGTTGAAGCTTTGTTTCATCTGGATGATCTTTAATGTTGTTTATAATACTGTCTATTAATTCATTTTTGACTTCCATAAAACAAAGCATCACCCCCCCACTCCACACACGGGGTTAACATGGTAGATGTAGATGGTACGTTTTCACTAGCTTTGAGCTGTATCTCTGATACATTTATGTCAGACTGTGGTAGCATAGTGGTTAAGGTACTGTATTCTGGACCTAATGGTCCAGGGTTCAAATCCCACCTCTGCTAAGCTGCCAGAGTTGGCAAGAATTGTAAAAACTGTATCAGTTGTAAGTCGCTCTGGATACGGGCGTCTGCTAAATGCTGTAAATGTATAATTTGCACTCAGTTACCCTTTATATTTACATTAACGTGGCATAAAAAAACTACGTAACTATATATGGTCATTGTCCATTTTAAAGTCCTGTTTCACAAAAAGCAATACAGTCAGTAAAATGGCTCAGACCTGTATATCAGTTCTACATTCCTATAAAAGCCAGACCAACACTTAATAATCTATTTTATGTTATACTCAACCAGGTGTACAAAGCAGCTGCCCAGGAATATTGAATTAGTGGGCGGTATGTTAACGTTTCTGTTAGCTGTTTTGAAATTACATTTATAATTTCTCAACACCAGTTAGACAAACTTGCAGCTTTCTTGTTAAACTGATTACTGATTTTTTTTTTAACTAAGATTTTTTTGTATATTGAGCAAGCTGGGCATGAGTAATAAGTCACAGCTACATATGCTAATTAAAACAAGATTTAAACAATGAGGGTAGAGGGGATAACAGGAATGACCGCTTAATATGACTTAATGTGTTTACAATAATCAGATTTTATCATTTGATTAACAGGAAGCAGTGCAAGATCTGACCAATATGTTGCTAAATGGATTGGGCTTCTTTTGGAATTTAAGAGTGAGATGCTGGTGTTGGTGAACATGGATTACATTTGGGGAATTAAGATCGTGTATGACATTAACTATATCAGTTACATCAATATGATTTAGCTGTTTGACTTGATGTTGAATTAAGTGATAATCCTGATTTCATTTCATCTTGATTAGATTGACAGTATTATGTTAACAGTGACAGGTGAAAACCAGAGGAGAGAAATCTTACCTTATTCTGATCAGTCCAGTAAAGAAAATAACCCTGTGGATCCACACGTAATGTCACCGGAGTCACTGTAGAGGAATCCTTAAGAGAACAAACACAAAATGCTTATGTAAAATGGCATTTGTCTTGCTGTGTTTGCCTTACAGCATTTGACTTTGACAGGTGGATTACAATCTAGATAAAAATAAAGATCAGAATCTGAAGTTTGTGACAGATCTTGCACAAAGGTAAGTATGATTCAAGTTATTTTGATACTTTCCGTTGGCATGAGTCACAAAATGCAAGCACCCTGGACAGAGCGCACCTTCCCCGTAACGCTCTGAGACTGCAGTCTTATTTTAACCTTCCACAGACCTTCCCACTTAAGCGGGACATTGAATTGACACCCATGCGAACATCTGGCTCAGGAAGGAAAGGAATAATTTCCTTTTCTGTGCAAAGTTTACTGTCAACCGCAGTGCTGTGGATCTCTCTAATTTTGTTATTTTACACATTTGGAGTCTGCCCATATGCTTGTGCGCATCTAAGTTGGGTGGCAGAGCGCGCCTTAGCTCCTGTAAGCGAGGGAAGAAGAGGAGGATTAAAAGCATGGAAGTTGCCATAGCAACAGACCAATATTTTCAGTTTTGCTTGTTGCCCGAGCTTTGAACTGCCTACAATTTCCGCATGAGCATACCACAAACCTTTATTTACTGTCTCCCTTGTGGCTGCATTCCAGATTTGTCTGGTGTAATGATTAATGGCTTGAACAGCATTTGACACTTTGCAGCTCACCAATAAGAGCCTGAATCATCTGACACATCACAGTAAGATAACGGCACAAAAGAATGAGACATACAGTTTGTTTCACGATCACACAGCCTTACTGACGTACTCACTTATCTGCAGAAGACGATGCGGTATTTGCTGAAACCTTCTAGTAACGTCATTACAGAGGGACAATTGTTATCCTATAAATAAGTGTTTAAATTGTAAATGTGTGTGCAATTACAGAATACTGGAGCACAGTGAAATAATGGCTATGTACACTGCTCACAAAAATTAGGGGATATTTCATTATGGGAGTTTTCATTTTGAAGTATCCCCTAATTTTGTAAGCAGAATATTTAACAGCTGGTTGCACATGAAATTGACCATGATGCTCTAGTACAAAGCAATCCTAAAACCAATCACAGTCACTGTGTTTCATGAATTATCTTTGTTTTGAGGGGGTTGGGCTGTAACTACATCATAATAGTGTGCACAACACCAAATGCCTGTGTCCTGTTAAAATTATTATTTAGGTATTAATTTAGTCTGCAATCAAGTCTAAAATATTATATATGACCTATTTACTGTGTACTCATACCTTGTTTCTTTTTAATCTGTCATGTCTATCATTGATTAGAACCACCGTAGAGCCAATACTCTGCAGTTAGTGCAGTATTTGACAGATGAATCACTCTTAGTGATGATGACATTGGCAGGTTAATGGCAGGTTAGTGTGATGTACAGGTTTAAGAGCACTAGACTGAACACTGAGCACACTTAATGGGTAATATTAGTGTATTTTGTAGGCTTGCGGTTTTGCATGTTTTGGTTTGTTTGCATGTATGAATACCATTTGTGGACCAAACCAGTGATCAAGTGATACTGAGGTGTTGAGATTTACAATAAGTGAACCAGCATCACAAATGCAAGTCAAGGATGGTCCTCAGATGTGACCAGCTAACTGACAGGGTAAAAACATGTATCTACGTCATATTGTAGGCTACTTAAAGTATACAGAATACAGCTTATCAATGGTATATATCAGGTAGCATGAGGGCACAGCAATTAGCGCAGTCCCCTCATTAGCTTCAGCATCCCCCATTCGATCCCGTCCTTGGGCTCCGCTTGAGTGCACGTCCTCCCCGTGTTCGCATGTGTATACTCCGGGTACTCCGGTTTCCTCCAACATACCAAAGACAGGTATATTAGGTTAACTGCTGTTTCTAAAATGCCCATCGTGTGTAAACGCATGCATGAGTATGTGAGTGTCCCCTATATGATGGACTGGTGCCCTGTCTACGGTTGTTCCTGCTGTCCTGCGACCCTGACAAGGTTTAATAGAAGAGAATCAATGCATGATCGGTTCATATACATAACGCATAAGTGTTAGTCCACTGTAACACTGCTCACTTAAATAGCTGAGTCTGTTTCTTTGCAGAACCAACAGGTGATCAAGGCGGCATTCTCATCCTCTGCGCTCCTTCATCATTTATGTAGTCCCGCACTGAGCAACTGCATCATACTGCCGTAATTACTCAGGCGCAAAACGACCAGCGCGCGCCTAACAATCAAGAAAGCGATATATCTGTAAATGGACGAGCAATCAATTCTGAAATGCGGCATATCGAGATACATGTCCCTCTGTACAGCAGTAAGGATGTAGTGCGTCTAGGATAGGTTATAAAAGTGATCAGACAATAATGTTATTATAATGATAATAGTAATAATACTCCTAATATTATAATCCTTATCATATTTACGACAGTTGTTGTTATAAATGTCATTGTTATTAGTAGTATTATTATTGTTGTTATTGTTATTAATGGTACTAATAAAAATTGTTCTGCATTTTATTCTGAATTTATAGCCATCGTTTATCCAATGCGCGCAATGCGTTAAAAAAGAAAGCATGGTGATCGGTCCAGTTCCTGCTGAAGGATCCTTACAGCTTTATAAAGAACATGTTGATATGACTAGGGCAGGGAAATCAAACCAGCCACAAGCTTTGAATGATCTTTGGACTGTAGCAATTGTACAGTTTAGACAAATAGACGCGCACATCAAACTAAACCTCATACACGCCAACTAATAAGTTTCTTATTTCGTTATCTTTAAATTAAGGTAGAAATAAGCGACCCTATCAGACAGCGCGCACTGATGATGCTACTGACTTACCTCGTCCCATTTCATAAACCTGCTGCCTTTCTTCAGATTCTCCGGTACGCACACCGGCTTGAGCTGCAGCGCGTGAACTCCGGGCTGTGCACTGGCCATTCAGCTTGCACATCTACCTCAAAAAAGAGGAAAAAACACAAAAACAGACAGATCCCTTGTCTTCTATCAGAGCCCTTACAGAGGGCTGCTTTAAAACAGGACTGTTCGTGCTGATGCGCGCACATTCATGTGTTCGCGCAATACGGACGTGGCATGGTGCGTCTGTCCAGTGAATGGTTTTACAAGGAATTCCGACAGACCGAAACCGAGACACAAGAGCAGAAATGAGCAGCAAAAACAAGCGGTGCTGAATGATGGCGAGTGCATAAAGAGGGGGCTGGTCCACGAGTGGCCTCCGCACATTGACTCATTTGCGGCACTTGAGCGCCTGAACGCGTTTGCTCGCTGGGATTCAGCGCCTCCTAGTGCGATCGCACAAATCTGCGCTCGGGGAAACCCGCACCGTACACCAGGGAGGCTGCACAGTGCCCTCAGGGACACAGGAAAACCCAGACCTACATTAAAGGTGGCATGTAAAAAGTGGTTCCATAATGGGTACATAGGGAAACAAGAGACTGTCTTGGACATATATGTAGGGGTTGCAGGAGAATGGGCAGTTCTTAACCTGTTGGAATCAGTAGGGGCTTGGTTTAATAACCAAGCTTTGCTGATCTCAACTCAGCTTTTTAAGTCTTTGGATAAGAAGTCAGCTAAGGGCTGTATAAATGTGGAGATACCCAAAGTTTCAAAATCAATACCATTTTATTAGATACACCTGTTCAACTTCTCATTAATGTAAATATCCAATCAGCCAATCACATGGAAGCAACTCCATGCATTTATGCATGCAATCATGGTCAAGAGGACCTGCTAAAGTATTCTGAGCTTCAAAATAATGTGGCTGACTCCCCCAGTCTGTCCCTGCTGAGCCACTGAGCAAAGCTTTTCAACTTCTTTTGGTTGTTTTTTTTTTGTGGAACTATCATAGTTACAGAATTTTGAGGCTGGTTGGCTCAGAAATGAAGGCTCTTGAATAATCAGATGACTGCGGATTTAAATGCCTACAAGCTGTCATTGTTGGACGATCAATGTTGTACATTTGTAAGTCCCTTTGAATTTAGCATAGACTAAGTCATCTTAATAGTGCATCTATATGTAACACTATCCACTGAAGAACAGAATGATTTTAAAATGTAGCTACGTGTCTTACAGAACATCCACCAAACAGGAAAGCTAACAATGCATGCAAAAAAAACTGCCACAAACTGTTTGCCCTCCTGCCATCTGCCAGGTGGTACAGAGCGTTTTTTTTTGCGCCTGACTGCAGAGCAGTTCCTATCCTAAGGCATTGACCCTGTTTAATCAAACTGCCATTAGCTACATATAACTGATAACACACATCGCTGCACATTTTAATACTGTTTTTCTGTAGACATGATGCAACACATCCCACTCTCAATTCTGGACTTTATTTCACATCTGTAATTTTAATTTAAACATGCCCATCTGCTGATGAATCAGTATGATATTTTACTAGTAAACTTGCTATTTGCAGAATAGGTTTGCATTGATGTACATACAAGGTGTAATTATGCTTAAAACGAAGCTTGGGTAGCACGACAGTCTAATATGCCTGCCCACCAGTGCAGGGTCCTGGGTGTGCGTGTGTCCCTACCCAGCCTTGCGTTGGACTGTACCTTGCTGTACCATAGCCACAAGGAAAAAATATTCCAAAAGCCACCAGAATATATGAACTGCAACTTATCATTTTACTATGCTTCTGATTGGTGTCCATATTGGTGTCACTTTTCATATTTGTCCAGAATCCTTCACATATTATCGATGCTTACTGTTACTTACGTATGTGTTTTTATTTACTAGCACGGGCACTGAGATATACAAACTAACTTTCTTGTACTATGTACAGTGACGACAAAGCCACCATAACATTCATGTTAGGGGCTTGGGTGTGTACAATTATGCAAATAGTACTACTACAAAATGACACCATCAGTACCACTGGGACCTGTGGTAGCCTAGAGGTTAAGATACTGGACTCTGGACCTGGTTGTGCAGGGTGACAAGCTGACACAGCTGGGTCCTTAAGCAAGCCCTTAACCCATGATTCCTTGAATTGTACGACTGTATCAGACCATATAAGTCGTTCTGGATCAGGGCGTCTGCTAAATGCCGTAAATGTAAAAGAACAAATTAAAAGAGCAATTTCTAACTAAACTCATAGATTGACTTTATTATATGAACCTCCCTCTTTCTACATTCATTTCCATTTATCCAGGTCCATTTGGCATATCAATGCACTTTGTAGTTTTAAAACTATAAACTGTAGTTAATCTGTTTCTATACATACTTTATTAGTCTCCTTTACTCTGTTATCCAATGTTCAAGACCCTACATGACCACAACAGATCAGGTCTTATTTGGGTAGTGGATCATTCTCAGTTCTGACACAGTCGCTCAACAGCTCAACAGTGGCAGCTTGGCTGAGGTGGGATTCGAACAATGGACCTTATGCTAGGACCTAGGGATCCTGTTGTGGTAGGTCACCACAGACATTCAAAACTGAGTTTACCTTGAGAAGTTCATTGGTTGCAAGCCCAACCTGAAGACTGGGGTTTGCACTACAGGGCCTCAAGAACTTCTGCTTCCAACAACGGACTCTTACCTCTGAGGCAAGTGAGCTGCACGGGACGGGTGTCAAGCCCCCGTGACCCTTTATATATATATATATATAAAAAAAAAGTGTGGTCAAAAAGATCAGGCGAAACGTGCAGCGGTATTAAATCATAAACAATAAATAATTACATAATTATATAAAGATTACATTTTCTGTGTAAAATATGTACACAAAGAAAACGTTTCAATGAATCAGTATTTAGTCGCTAGCCTTAAACGGTATAAAAAATAGCATAGAATGTACCGCCAATCATTTCAATCGAGCCAATCAGAGGTGAGGGGGCGGTGCCTAGAACGCGAGTGGAGGATTCAAAGTCAAACGAGCCAACCTGGCAGGGAAATAGGCGGGACTTAGTGTTGACGGATAGATGACGAGGGCAGTCTCAACCAATCAGATCTCAGCATTTTCGATCTGAAAGTAAATATCTCATCGAACAGAAGATCGCGGAACTAAAAGCGATCTTACCTTAAAAAAAGAGGGCG
>JAUZSU010190414.1:0-12110 GCA_034780255.1 Parotocinclus maculicauda
GAATAAAATATTGACATTTGCCATCTCCACATCATTGCATTCAGTTTTTATTTACAATTTGTTTAGTGTCCCAACTTGTTTGGAATCCGTTTTCTATTGTTTTTCTCAAATGTATTGTGACAAGTCAGATAAACTGTAAAAATTAAAGATTGCTGTCAGGTTTCATTTGTTTTCATACTCAGGTGCTTTGCCTTTGCTGAACTTCCATGGTACCAGCGTAAAGTGGCAGCAGTTCTCTTTGCATCACCACCCACTGCTACTTATGAAGAGGTAAAATTCTTGCAAAGCACTGTAGTAAAATCCAAACAAGAAAAAATAGTGCGTAATTTCTATACAGGGCAACTCCAATTGTGAAAGTTCAAGTGTTTGTGTGTATACAGTGTGATGTATACACTCAACCAATCACTGAGTACACTTCCTGTTTGTTTCTACACTCAATGTCCATTTTATAAGTTCCACTTAACATGTAGATGTACTTGTGTACTTAAATACTGTAGTCCATATGTATTATATACTACATGGAACTTCACTTCACAATTGTTATAATCATATTTTCTGTCATTTAGGCCTTGGCATTTTTCTTGAGAGCTGAAGAAGGTATAATAATACCATTTAGAAGTGTTTACTACATATCATGATGTATTAAGGATTAATATACACTTTTCCTTTTTCTTATGTTCAGTGGATCCAAATTTCTATAGCCAGAATCTTCTGATGCTTGGGAAGACTTACTTGAGGCTTAAAGACCATGAGAAAGCTACTGCATGGCTTAATAAAGCCCGGGATTATCCTGCCATCACTGAAGAAGATAGGAAGGTTAGGACATGCTCAGATTTTTTATCCTTTTGCATACTGATATTTTTTCTCAGACGTATTTCAAATTCTGGTTTCTGATAGGTTCACAAAGAAGCAACTGACCTGCTAAAGGAGCTTGGTGGCTGAAGTAAGGACCTATCTGTTAAAGATGACTGTAGCACTATAGATGTACAATACTTTTAAATTGAGGATTGTATTTCCAGCAGCCTTAACACAAATACTGTACCGAGAATCATTTCCTTTATTTTAGTTAAATTATATAAAGTGCAATGCATAGGTACTGTTCACATGTCACAAAATCAGATGAAAATGGGTGCCTAATTTGCATAGTATTCTTAATTAGCAGTCCAAATGAGTCAAGAGTTTAGTGGGATACATAATTAGGAGAGTGTATGACAAGTGCTCACCACAGACTGACCTGGTGATTCATGATTAATGAAGCCTTTTTTAAACAAAACTCAATATCACTCTTAACAAAACTTGGTTTAGTGTACAAAATATGGAGGACCATATTTACACTGCTCACAAAAATTAGGGGATATTTTAAAATGAAAAATCCCCTAATGAAATTTGTGAGCAGTATAGTTGGTCCGTACCTTCTAACATTTTGCTGCACATTTAAGTTGTAGCCACAAAAACCCATATTTTGTGGTCTATGAACTTCATATTTAAATGTAATCAAAGCAAAGAAATAGTTCTGAATGTTAAGAATCCTTCAGGGTCCCACCCTCTAGCTAGTTATCGTCTCTCTGGGAAAGTGTATGTTAGCTCACATTTTCCGACACGTTTAACCAGCTACCATATTTTACTGAACTGCAGCTGATGCAACCTTATGTTGCAGATTAACATACTTGAAAAAGGAAGACCCCTTTCGTATAAATCATTGAGTGTGTTTAAATGCACTTTAACGATCTGATTTTGTCAGTAATCTGATAAAGGAGTATACATGCACTTGAGTAATAAGATAACGGAAAACCTGTTAGTTTACTTGACTCGGATTTCTATTTTCCGATCAGCCAATAATCTCACAAATATTAGAAACTTCAAACTTTTAAAATGAAATAATCACATTATTCATTTTCTTGAGTGTCTCTGCAAAGTGTTCGTAAAGTGGTTCAGAATTTAATTCCAGAGTTCCAAGGAGACACCCATCATGGAAATAAGTCCAAAAGAAGCAAAACCCTCTAATAATAAACCAGTCCTGGGAATCATGTTATTTTCTGCTAGCTTTTCTATGCACGTATGCAGACTGAAATTAGATAACTGATATACATACTATTAGTACTCAGATTACTGGGATAAAATACAGGTCTCTAAAAGGGATTACTTAATCTGATTTCTAGATGAGTGGGGTGTGTACATTACCTCTTGAATAATCATATTACTCCAGAAATCCGATCATTATCAAATTTTTTAAAGTGCATGTTAACAAATTCATGTAAATTTAAAATGTAAAATTATTCAATGTTTTAATGTTCGATAATGGAGATAAGAATGGCAGCACTGTAACTCGCACAACAGGGTCAAGTATGGGCCTGAAAAGGACTTAAACTGTCAATAAGTAGAAGTCTAAAAGAAATTTAGCACCGTCTGTACCAGTCTTGATCCAAATGCCAATGTACACACATCAACAAGTCTGTCTGGAAAACAGCCATTCACTGGATAATTTTCCTTTATTGCACCATTCTGAATACAGTTACTCTTAAGTACAGTTCTTCATGAAAATCCCAGGAGATCACCCCAAAAAATTCCACTCAAACCAACCCATCTGCCACCAACCATTAGGCTACAGTCAAAGTCACGGAGATGACATTTTTCTACATTCTGATGGCTGATGTGAACATTGCTGAAAGCTGCTGGGCCATATCTGCATGACTGGATAATTGCATGAATGAGACAAGTTGTCTTTAGGGGTGTCCCTAATGAAGTGCTCAGGGAGTGTAAATCATTAAAATAATCCACCTAAAAGGAACAAACCATCGAAACAAGCATTGTACAAACTCTGCTTCCAGGCTGAACATTTGAGAGTCAGTGCATGTAAAAATCAGTTAATTATGCAGTTAAGATTATGCAGTCCACAAACCATGACTCAGATCTGAGGATCGGCTACACCCCTGTGAAACAGTGTATAGAAATGCACAATGTTTAATAAAAAAAATATTTTGTACACTGGAGCAATTCTGCAGTGTTTACAATTTTATCTACAAATACAGTGAGGAAAATAAGTATTTGATACACTGCCCATTTTGCAAGTTGAATTTTTTATTTTTTTATCATAGGTACTGCAAACAGAGACACGGAACCTAAAAAGAAACAAAAATCCCCCCAAAAATTACATTGTATGATTTAAAATCATTAATATGCATGAAATAAGAATGCTGGCTCTCACAGACTTGTCTTTCTTTAAGAAGCACTCTTATTCTGAACAAGTTACGGGTGCCTGTATTAGCTGAACCCGTTTTAACTCGTTACCTGTATAAAAAGACACTTGTACACACTCAATAAATCACACTACAATCTCTCCACCATGCCCAAGAGCAGAGCTGTCTGACACCAGGGTCAAAGGTGGAGACCTGCACAAGGCTGGGATGGGCTACTGGACAATAGGCAAGCAGCTTGGTGAGAAAGCAACAACTGTTGGCACAATTATTAGAAGATGTATGTCAATGTTCCTTGGGGCTCCATGCAAAATCTCATCTCATGGGGTAAGGATGATTCTGAGAAATGTCAGGAATCAGCCCACAGGTAAAAATTCCAGATCCCTCTATTTTTTATAGGTGGGATGCTTGCAAAATTGGCAGTGTATCAAATATACATTTTCCCCACTTATGTTTTAGATCATTTACCAGGAAAGAGTCATCATAGAACATTTTGAGGCTAAAATTTGAGCCAAAAATTAGCTGTTGAGTTATTTTTATATATCCCCCTTTTTTTAAATTTGCTTGCAAATTTGTTCAGATGCACAAGGTACTATGGTAATTCTTTTGTTGATACGCTACTGGTTACAAATCAAATGAATCTCATCTTAACAAAAGGTTACACACTTTAATTACCAGTTATGTAAATTCATTATTTACACAACTAATGAATGTAAACAGGTTTGAAGTAGATATAGTTTTGCCCTAATGTATTTACAGCCTTATGTAACTGTTTTGTTGATTTTATAAATAAAAAAAAGTAAACAAGCGTTGCTGGGAACAAAGTGCAAATAACTGCGGTGAGAATGTCTGATCCCAACCAATCCCACAAAATCAAATTCAGAGTTGTTAGGTCCGGGACATAACCAATAGCACAGAGCCCAAGATGGGGACCAACCCGTGACTGCGTCAGTGACAGCCATACATTTACAGAGACTATGTTAAGAAGCACCATAAGGAAATTTTGGTTTTGAATTTCAAAAGAATAAAAATAAAAAGATAAATAAATGCAAAATGAGTCCGTCTGATTTAAGAACACAAGTGTCCGACAAATAGGAAAGTGTGTGTGCATTTACGTACAACTATGTAAACGACAAAATGGAGACCTGGGATAAAGAAACAACTGAAAATGATAAATTTGAAACCTAATTATTATTTTTTTTATTTAATCTCTATGTTTTGGTACAAAGACAATGCAATATATGTGTATACACATCTTTCCTATCTGAAGCAATGAAGTCTGGGAACTTTCCCTAGGCTTGCGATATGATCCAATCAAACCCACATGACTATTCTGTTAAAATAAACTAATTGACAAAAAAAAAAAATTAAACTCATCAAGCAGATATTTGATATTTGTAAATTATTACAATACTGGAGTGAAAGCAAAAGTTTATTGGGGGGGAAACAATTGAAAGGTGGCACTAGTACCCAATAAGGCTGCCTTTATACAAGATGCGATACAGTTGGGTCCCTGGTTCTGTATGGTATTCTGTGGCACGTGCCCATATATGTTGCAGACATAACTGTATGGGTGGGGTTTTTGGTAGTGAATATATATATATATATATATATATATATATATATATATATTCAGATTCATAAAAACCACACTTAATTTGCTAACCTGTTTTACTGTGTATAGAGTATGACATTAATAATATAACCCAGAGCGCTGGCTTCTGTTATAAGCAAAATAAGAAGAATAGTTTACTTACTCTAAAGAAATTTCTTAATACAGTAAAATTTTGGTCAATAATAATTAAACAACAGTTGAGATTAGGTTGGAAAATGCTGGAGTATTAAGTGCCAACAGATGCCGCCAAATGGCCTGTGCAAAAATTGTGAATAAAAAAATAATAATAATACAAACAACAAAAAGACAAAAAAAGAAACCTGAAATATACATGTACTTGCTTAAATAGAAAATCTGTTTATTTATAATGCACAAGTAAATTACATACTTGCATTTGAATTCCATTTCTTTGAAAGTGAGAGCACAATGATATGTTAAAAAAACATCCACATCATGTCCTTGCAGGTTGTTACTGAGGACATGTGGTTTCATCGTTTTCAGTCTTAAGATTATACTCTCTGAAGTCTGAATGTTCACAGTCTTTACTTTTGTAGCTGTTGTCCAGAACCTGTCACCGCTTGTCGTGGAAAAAATGAGGGGGGCAATAAATTAACTAAAATAACTGTAAAATGAATAGCACTGTGAAAGCTTGGCAGCAATGACTGAGAGGGCAGGTGACGTTCATTCACTCTCTACTGATGTTTCAAACACACTTCATGATCTCTTCGCTTCATGAGGAACAGCTAGAATCAGCAATCAACTGTTGCTTGATCCAGCTCAGGTCTTGTTTTTGTGTTGCAGTAAAGTCCCTTTATAGTCAATTTTCAGAAGAAAAGGTAGAGCTGAATTATTTCCAGAGATTCTAGCTCATGACATAGAAATACAAACAAATTCATTCAGCCACTGTGTCCTTTCAGTGGCGGCATTATTATAGCATGTCTTCTTTTAATGATCTTGTCTGAGGGCCTTCTGAAGTCAATTACAGCTATTACAGGAACGTAAAGAAATACTTTTAACCTATTCTCTGTCCACCACATCTGTGGTGTACGAGTGTTTACCATAGTCATTTTGACAGTACTTTGTTGACTCAAAATTCCCTTACGATGGAAAGCGAAGGCAGTAAAACATTTAAAGCCCCTACCCAATTATTGGTGAATAAAAAGGATTATCTCATACTGAAAGTAAATTTGTTCAGAAAAAAGACGAGTTGACAAGAAAATGGCTATGAAAATAGTTACACCTTGAGTTGACTAGAATTAGAGCTCAGGCAAACTTGCCTGTACAAGCTACCAAGTTTATTTTGCCCCCATGTAAGGAGAGTGATGAAGACCAATGTTGGAGAGATGCATAAAAAAGTAGCATTTTGGGGCTCCAAGTCTCAAACTATCATCAAATAAAACACATTTAGTTTCTGTCATGCTCACCTCAGCCCCTGATCTAAACCCTGTAAAAATTGTGGGGTGAGCAAAAGAGGAGAGTGAAAAGAGAGAACCTGGACTGAAATAACAAGTGAAGGACCTAAAAACATCTTAAATACAGGTATAACCAATTATTGTGGTATGTGTGGTTTTGATAGAAAATTATTTCCTGATGTGGAAAATTTTTCTCAGACTAAATTTACTTTGAGGATGCCACAGTGTGTAGCGCTGTTGCCTCACAGTAAGAAGGTTCTGGGTTTGATCCCAGGTGGAGAGGGTCTGTGTCCAGGTTATGTGCTGCCTATATGTTCTTCTTGTGTCCATGTGGGTTTACTCTGTGTACCCTAGTTTCCTGCCACAATTCAAAGACATGAAAGTTTGGTTAATTTGCATATCTAAAAGGGCCCCTTGTGTACGAGTGTGTGCCCTATGATGGATTGGGGCCCTGTTGCTCCTGCCTTGCACCCCATGCTGCCTGCCAGGTTAATAAAAAGTGAGAGCAGGTGCTTAGCCGGTGATACAGGGTGCACCAGACAAGGTGCCAATTCATCGTAGGGGACACGTACTTGTTTGGCATGTTTGAAACCTCAATTTACCTAACAAATGTCTTTGGAATGTGGGAAGAAACTGGAGTACCCAGGGAATGGAGCCATGCAAGCTCCACAAAGCCCAAGGGTCAGGATTGAACTGGGGATCTCAGAGCTGTGAGGTGACGGTGCTAACCACCGTGCTACTCTGAAGGCTAATAATTAATTAATAATTTGATTGATGGCTCAGTAAGAGTTTAAGACAACATCATCTAAAAATATTTCACTGAGGTGATTAGGGCACTTGGTTGGTGCAGCAGTGCAATTTAATAGTCCACTAATGCAGAGACGTCTTGATGACCAATACAGAACTGGTCGTGTCTGAGGGAGAGTGGCCTGGATGTGGTATCAAATCCATGGCTGCTGCAACAGTGTCCCCTATTGGCCAACGAAAATGGCAGCAAATATGCAATTAGTGTAGTCCTTTACTTTGTCTGGATTCAATGTTAGAAATACACTACCTGCCAGTGCAAGACACAGCTTGGCTGAGGGGATGGCAGTGGAGATGGTAGGTGGTGTCATGAGGAACTTAACAGACCAAATTAGGGGAAAAATCTAAAAACCAAGTAGTCAATTAAACAATATGCTAATCTTATATAATAAACATTTATCTTGTACCATGTTACTTTTTACACAGTTCAGATGTTTCTCATTGTTATGGTAACGTAGTTGGACCCAAGGCTTTCATTGTAAGGGAGTTTTGAGTCACCTGGGTTTTCTAATCCTAAAAAGGGGTCTGTGGTAACAGAATGCTACAGATGCAATGAAAAGAGACAGCGGTGTTTGAACTGGAGTTGTCCTTTAACACACACAATTTCATTGCTACATGCCAGTGAACAATGGCAGATGCTTAAGGAAACAGTGCACTTCTGGCATTTTTTTTTTTATCTGTATGACTAACTCACTGGCCCGACAATTTTTATCCAAGTACACTTATAAAATAGTTTATTTTTTAACAGTAGCCTTACTGAGAGACCTATTTAACATTCAGTGTAACATAAAAGCTATACAAAATGAACGCAAGAGAAAAGTATGCTATACTTCCTTTCAGAATGATTACCCTCCTACTTAAATGTTGTTCTGCGTTCTATCATGCAGCAGCAGAAAAGAGAAAAAAAATACTTTTGGTCTAAAGTGACAATTGCAATACTGTCAAGCAGAAACTAGGTTTTATGGATGACATGCCACGTGGGTGCATGGTGCTTTGTCTATCAGGTGATGAGGGTTTATTATTAATTTTTTTTGAGGGGGTGGGTTTGTTCTCTGGAGACAGCCATGCAACTTTAGCACAATCACAACTTTAGATCTCCAAAAACAAAATAAGTGAGGAAAAAGCCAGGCACCAGTCTGAACACTACAATCAATCTTTAAGAGCTCTATAAAACTAGAGCTGTAGTTATGGTTTAATAAAAAAAAATCCACACTGATTTCTTTTTTTCATCATTTAAAAAATGGAAAAAGAAAGACCATTATTATATTTAAATTTCTGCTTTTAAAAGATAAGAAAAAGCTAAAATGCTTGCATAATCATGGGGAATAATGTTATGGAGTTTGCTAAAAGAGGTTTCAGATTACGATTTGGTTTCAAATGACAAAATAGCTTATGTACATTGGTAGGTATTTGTGCAATTTCCTTGTTTTGTGTATTGTCCCCACCACGCCACCTAAATGGACACAATGTTTCAGAGAGGCACCAGTTTACTCTTGACCAAATCCTTCGGTTTCCTCAATCGCAAAAAGGAGCTTCTCTTTTAGCTGTTCAAAACTTTTGTAGGGAGGCAAGTCCAGGCGATTAAAGCTGTGAAAATCAGAAGTATGTGAAACAAACAAAAACAACATAGAACGGTTATGATATGTACTTAATATGCATTATAGATTTTACCATGTATGACTCCGTGGAAGCCAGGTATCCTTGCCAACCTTCTCAATACAGAATTTCTGTGGTCCATTGCTCCCTGTTAAAATGGTAGGATTCATATAAAAATGGGCCATATATACTCGTTTAACAAGCATTCCTACCTAGTGGCTACACCTATTGGCCATGTGATCATGTGCACAAACCACACAAATGCACTTGGTAACCTGTTGCTATAAACTGGTTAAGGCACAAGCTAGAACACGACCCAAGAGTAGCAGCAGCTGACTGGACAATGTAACCCTGGGTTAGTAACAACAAACTACCATTATAGAATTACTCACTACAGCTCTATAGACTACAGCAGCATCTATAAACAAGGTGTTGTCTTTTACAGTTTTAAATGCCCTTAAACTGATTGTAGTTGTATTTCTGCAGATATCTGATAATTCATGAGGTCATGTGAACATCATACTCAAATTTAGAAATTAGATTAAGAAAGCTGATAAAGAAAGATGAATTTATTTCCAGTAATCAGATTTCTCATAGCATGTAAACCAGGTACCCGATTTCAGTCGGGCTTTCCCAGTCTGCTAGTGTATGCAACGCAGTTGCCAGTTTCACTGTGGTAGGTTTTTTTTCCCCCTTGTGGGATCTGGCAACCCCTGAATTAAACACGCCACGAAATTAAGAGCAACAAAGTGGCTATTGATCACTTTGTGGAGACTCGGAAATGCAGTATTTACTGTAGAAAAATATTTTTTTTTTGTTATGTTTTATGTATTTTATGTTAAAGTTTAAATTTTATGTCACATATTTCTGTTAGATTATTAACTGGTTGCAAAGTAGAAATCTGATTACTGAGTTAACTCAACTCAGTAAACTCAACTAAACTGGAGGTTTCCCATTATCTGATTACTCAACTGCATGAATATTTTTTCATCGGATTACTGACAAAATCTCATTCTCTGCAGTTGAATTGGGTTATTAAATGCCTGTAAATGCACTCAGTGAGTTTAAGTTCTAAGTAGGTGTTCTTGGCAATCCAGTGTTAGCCTGTCCTAGCCACCAATGACGGGGTTGGGGAGAGTAAGACTCACCAAGTACTTAATTAGGAACTATACTAATACTGAGTACCAGAAATCAGAATGAGATGACTGTTTCATGTGCTTTATCTTACTAAAAGTAGGCTACAGGCAACATCACTTGAATAAGATGAGGCATTCAAGCAATCATTATATTAAAAGGTCCGAAGTGTGCCTAGAAAGCTGGAGTCATGCTGTGATCACCAAATTCTGATCCAACCAGTATAGAACACATCAGCAGAAATTGTGATTCATAAGCCCAGAACTATGTTTTCATGTTCTTTAGCAGTCCAGTTCTTGGCTGAGAAAAATTAAGCACTAAAGATTCTGCTGCTGTAGCCCATCTGCCTGAGGGATCAAGATGCATTCTAAAATTATCTTCTGCTCAGCAGAGTTAGCCTAGCCTTTCTGTTTACATTCTGCTGCTCACTGGATTTTTGTTTTAGTTTTTTTTTATTGCTCCAATCTGAGTAAACACTACACACAGTGGCATGTGAAAAATGCAGGACATCAATATATAGCCCAACCGGTGTTTCTAATGTGAACGTATATAGGAAAAATGACTGACAGACAGAGAAAGAGAGAAAGAGGGAGATGAAGCATCTCTCACCCATAAGTTCGGCAAAACCACCCAAAGGAAGCCTGCAGGTGCCTGTGACAAACTGCAGTAGCCGCAAACGCACCTCATTATCCACTTCCTTTACAAACTGCACACAGTACATTTTGAATGGGAAAAAATGAACAATGATGAAATGTCTCTGTCATTTATTCACTGAAATGAGAAACTATATAATATTAACGATGCACTGATTGGCCATTACAATCTGATCTCTGTACCAAACTACAAAATGAGTCAAAAGACCCAGGGCATCCTTTTATTTCAGAAACAATAGGGTAAATGACATATCTGAATATCCCAAGAAGTAATGGGTTAGGGTGGCTCATTTAGGCTATGTCTGGAACATGGCCACCATCAACAATGATTTTGGTGGCTTTTGCAAAACGCCTACAATGCAGAATGCGACATGTCCTGTGACTTTTGACTCGCTTTGTATTATTGTCCAGCAGAATAACTGGTCAGTTGCAGTGAATGGCTATGAGATGGTATTGAATGTATACTAGACACATCTAGCTGACATATTTCAGAAAATCAGTATTGATTTTAATTCTATCAAGAGTATCAGATTGGTGGCATCACTAGTATTAAATGATCACCAGTACAACATCAAAGAATGACATAAAATAAAATAGGGGCTTCGTACCTGCCAAAACCACATAATCTGTTTGCTGTTTCTGGTATAATGGCGATACACAGTGTTCCTCTGCCAGTCCTGCAAATCCACCTCCTGCATCCCGCAAAGCATGACCTAACACGATCGCACACAGTCAGGATCACTCATCGTACAAAGTGGATCAACTGTTTGTTTAACTTGGAGTATGTATTAAAAGTGTGTCTGCATGTGTATTAGCAGCCTTTAAAACAAAAAAGCTGTAACTGGCAAATGTGTAGCACATTCCAGCTAGGTAGAGTATTTGGGCCAGTCTTTAAAAAACATGAAAAGGCAGGAATACACAAGAACCTCATGAGATTAATGCTTTAAAATATTAGGAAATACATTCAGTAATTAATTGGAACATTTTATTACAAATAACAGTACTATTACTGTGATCAGATCATGTAAGGGACTGTGGTGGAAAAGGTTAAGGTACTGGACTATGGACCAGAAGGTCCACTCAGCCACAGTTGGGTCCCTGAGCAAGACCCTTAACCCTCTGCTTGGATTGTAAAACTGTATTCATTGTAATTGTAAGTTGCTTTGGATAAGGATGTCTGCTAAATGACATAAAAGCAATGTAAAGCAGTGTGTCTAAAGCCTTGTGTGGTAGAGCAATTTATTCGCATCAAGAATATTTAGAGGACAGTCTTGTTAAAATGCTAAACTGTAATTTGTTTAACTGTAACTGGTGCCCTATAAAAAAAAAAAATCACAAACTCTTTGGAAGGGTTTTGGATCAATTTCCTGTTTACAGAAGTACCTAGCAGTTTTGAAAACGTCTATGATCACCCTTAAGTTAAAATTCACAAATAATGAACATCCGACATGTTTTATGGGATGTGAAACAGTATAAGGAGCTCTTAAGTTTTGTTGTTATAACAGGCTGTTTTATTACACTCTCTTTATGTACATAATTGGTTAGCAGCTTTTCTTTTGGAAAAGCTTTTCTTTTCAGCTGATTAGTTGAAAACACATCTTTTTCTGTTTCTATGCTTACAAAAAACAAAACAAGCCAGTCTCACCTCCAGTTCCTTTTCATCAAAGTACTGCAGCCACTGCAGGGGAACCACCTCATTAAA
>JAUZSU010190435.1:0-12109 GCA_034780255.1 Parotocinclus maculicauda
GGTGAACCCTGGCATATTAAACTGGACAAGAGTGCCACACATTGACTGTTCAGCAGGGTGTATATCACCCAAAACTGCTAAAACACACTTAACAGTGATGAGGCATGGACAGGATCTGCTACTAACCCTGGCAAAAATAATGAAATCACCGCCATCCGTTTTACCTCGCAGCGAATTAACAAACCACCCCATGCTATTGAATGAGAAATGTGTGCTAAATGTCAATGTGTGCCTGTGCATTGACTGTTGAAGTAATGACTGCCATCTCTGCTTGTCCTTTACCTGACATATAACCCATATCTTGAGTGAGGAAATGTGATTGCTTTCTTCAGGCAGTCGTCTGTGTTTCTTTATGTTTCAGAATCATTTAACTTCGGTTTCCACTTACTTGTTTAACCTTAGCTTTGCTGTGCATAGTGCTTTGCATTTTCTATCCCTATTCCCTTTGCCAACCTTTGTATTTTGTTTATAATTGGACACCATTTCAGATTCAGCCGACTCAAGCATCAAACATCTTTTACCGCACTAAGTGATGGATTTCCTTCTTGTTGTATATCCATTCCATTATTTCAATTGACAACACTCTTCTGGAGCCATGTTTTCTGTGCAACAGGTTGGTAAAAGTTTATAAGCACTCCATTCTAACTTTAGACTAATTAGTTTTTTTTAAATGCAGAGTGATTCCAGAATTTTTTCTTCTATTCTACTGGATTTAGGATCAGAAGGTCCAGGATACAAACAAGTTGCAACCATTATGCCTTTGGGTAAGGCCTTTATTTCACAATTGTTGGGATTCTACATGTAAGACAGTATCTCTTGTAAGTTGCTCTGCTTTAGTGTCTGCTAAATGTAAATGTGAAAATGGATAAGATGAGACGATCAGCAAGATTCTTTTAGTTGGGGAATTTTATCCAACTTGAGTAAAATGGTGATATAGTAAAGTTTAAGCCTTCCATAAAGTGTTGGGGAAGCACACAAGCTTCAGTTTAACTAAAATATTCACGAAAGGGTTCAACAACATTGCTTTACCATGATGTTTGTTAAACACGTTCAGATCTAGGCATACAGATCAATTCTGATCTTATTCTCATTTTACGTTAGCTGAGAGAGGATTAAAATGGTTGATTAAAATTGAAGCGCTCATGAACTTGAGCTGCTCACCAGTTCGTTTGAGATGAAACCACACATCACTGAGGGACCAAACCATGTGTTTGAGCTGCAGCAGGAAGGAGAAGAGCCTGTTATACTTGCTCATGCAGCTATCAGTTATGATGATGTTCAGTGGCCAGTCCACCTAAAACCAACAGAGCAAAGAGGGTGAGTCATTACGCATCATATATCAGAAGCAAGACGACCTTTTCCAGAGACAATGGAAAGAAGCAGGAAATAAAGGAGGGACCTTGTAGCGGAGTTCGAGGCAGTTGAGGGAATCCGGAGCATGGGGGTAAAATACCTCTGGCAGGTAGCGCAATGCAAATGTGAAATTGGCAGCCAGCTCACTGTCACCATGCAAACTGTACTGCATGGCCTTGTTCAGGATGGAGTTCAACACCAGAGGCGTCAATAGTTCACCGGGGGTCTGGCCACTGCCCAGCTACACAACATAGATACACATGAACCTTTTTAGCGCAAACATTCACCTCACACATGCACATCAATTTAAAACGCCCATATTTTGTTGCGAGATTGTTTTATCTCAGTATATAGTACATAAACAAACAATGTGTATAAATTACATTATTTATTATAAAGTCCCAACTCCTGTTTTACAACTAATGTTTTGGGTACACTGATATGGGTGCATGTATGCAGTTACAGTGACTATAGTATCAGTCAAAAAGCCTTAACCAAAGAGCCACAGCTGTACATTGCTGATCATATATTACTTTTTGCATCTGTATAGTAAAGACCTTCAGAAGGGATTTTAATAGCCACTATTAATTAACATATTTCAAATCGCATTACTAAGTACAGGTAAGCGCTGTTCAACAATCATTCGATCAGTGTTGATTTCACATTATAAAATTTAATGTGTATAACTTGTGTTTTACATTAATGTCATTTAGCAAAGTGACTTATACAGTTTTACAATTCAAGCAATCGTGGGTTAAGAGCCTTGCTTGGCAGAACTGGGATTTGAACCCTAGACCATCAGGTCCAGAGTCCTGTACCCTAACGACTAGGCTAGGCTACCACAGATCCTTGCATGGAGTTTGTTTTTGTGCCTCACTTGAAAGAGATGAGACTGTAATCCGAATATTCATCAGGTCTGTCTCAATTCCTATGTAGGGTATTTCTATGAAGAGCTTTATAACTGAACTTTAAGACTGGTAAATGAGACCGGTTGTACACACCCTCTGCACATGGTCATTGTATAAACAATTCAACCGCTTCCATGAACGTAATGTTAAAAAAGATATTTAACATTTTTTAATAATTAATTTATATTTAACAACTGTTCAGTAAGAATGGCTCACAAACTGTCAATGTATTTTTGTTATACATTAAGGCTACTTGTGACATGTACAGTGAGTTGTATCATTTTCTCACGCTGCCTTGATAACAATGTTATTGAAACATAACATTTGTCTGGTCCCAATGCTTTGCTGAACAAAATTTTTATTTATGTTTATTCTGGAGAAAGCTAAAAAAAAAAAGTTCACATATTTGTGCATTTAGATTTTTTGTTTGTTCATTTTATGTGTTCATAATTTCAAAGAGTATCACATTTCAGGAGTATTAGTGCTCCTTAGTATAATCTTACCATAGCACAAAAGACTATGTGATTATGGCAATGTCCAGTCAACGGACAGAATGTGGCTATTAAACTCCTGTTGTGTAACATACCACAGATTTTATTAGACACAATTATAAATTACTGGGCCTACTTTTGTATTTTAAAATGTACCCACAGCATTTGATGTTCAGTGTCTCTAATTACTTTAACTGAGACAGACCAGGCAATCGCATGTTTAAGGAAATGCTTGAGCCTTGAGGTATTATTCAAATTTCTTTGAATTTGTTCACATATTTTAGTGGTGAATCACTGGGAACATGTTTGGTTATTCAGGCACTTCTGATTCAGAGAGAGACTTTGCCAAAATGCCTCAATCCTGCTTCTGCAGAAAAGGGTTTAAAGAAGATTGTTTTGGACAAAAAAACCCAGAAATCAGGCTTTACAGGCAATTGCTTATCTTTATCCAAACTGAGTGTGTTAATCCTCCTTTAGATCTTCGTCCCAACGATGGGTCAAACCAAAGGATGGTATTGGCGGGATACATTTTGGTTTGGTCCTTAAGCAAGACTCCATGTTTAAAAATGTCTGAAATGCTGCCACACACATACCAGCAGTACACTTGCTACAGTGCCACCACTATGCTATTATCATGACAGTGTCACTGCAGAGCTGATAATGATGCACTGCCTAAACACCTGCTCAGTGGTGATCCATGAATGCATTGTTTAAAACGGCATATACATAAGGTTTACCTAAAGTGCATGGCAAATGTAGCTGGCAAAAATCGCCTGTAAGTGCAAGTACATGGAGGATTGAAACATCTTATGTTCCATTAAATATCTGAACACCGCTTAAGCGGGCCTGACAGGCTGTATTCCCACTGATGCTCTTACTTTCTCAAAGAGCCGGTCGGTGAGTGAGAGTGCAAATTCTCCATCTTCCATTAACAAGAAATGCCTTAAAGCTTCAAAGTGCTTCTCCACTCTCAGTTCCACAAATAAATAATCCACCACCGCCTTGTTTACCATCGACAAACTAAAAGACAAGGAGGGAAAGAAATTATCCAAAGCCGACACTCAAATAGATTACTATTGGCAACCAGACGGTGCTTATAGAGAGGGTTAGTCTAGACAGTAACAAAGCACTCTAAAATCTGTCAGGCTCCCACAATAACCTCTTAACTCGAAGAACATGCATCTGTCTTTCTAAACAAGTAGGACAAGTGGTAATGCGAGAACAAAAACGAAACATTGTTCACGTAAATGTTAGAACATAACCAGACTCACTGTGTGATGAGTGGGGTTGTGACAGAGTGTTTCATGAGCACAGGGAGTGGCATCATCTCACTCAACTGCACAGCAGTGGAATCTGTGGCATAGTGTAGCGAAGAGTCTGCTGGCAGGCCACTCGGCCCACGAGTCACCTGCTGCAGGAGCTGGGCTTCAGGGGCTGACACTGAGCCACACACACAAATACTTATGAAAAATTCTATTAGGATTGACACATAGATGTGGGTAGGACAATTATGGTTAGCAAACTACATTTTCCACAAATGCACATGAAAAATGGTCAAAACAAAAATAATCCACAACTTCAAAGCCAGCTTCCTTAAAAAAAGGAAATAAGCTTGCTATGAAAAACCAAATAAAATAAATACAACTTGCTGTTGTAATAGCAATAGCAGTGTAAAAACAACTAGTGTTGGAAAAATTATCCCTGGCTGTATGAGTGGCTGCTTTTCACTGTCTTCAATTAATTTTTAATAGAGTAAAAATATATGACTAGTGTGACGGTGATAAAAATCTGCACAAGCATTACTTATTACACTGTTCAGAAAAGTTAGGGGATATTTCAAAATGAGATTTCTCATAAATAAATATATCCTAATTTCTATGAGCAGTGTAGATGTGTAGCAGTGTCGAAGTGACACTTACTTATTTGGCTATAGGAGTCCTCATACTGCTCAGCATGATACTGACAGGCCAGCTTGATTAAGTACTTATCCTCCGGCCTCTCAGCTGGGGACAGTCCCAGTCCCAGAGCCCAGGCAGCAAGACCCTCATCCAGGGTAAGCAACTGATTTTCATATGGGGGAGCTGGAACATAAAATCCAGACAGTTTAGATCTACAATGTCATTGACAAAGAAAATCACTATAGTGACCTCAATAACAGCTTCACATTTCTGATGAGTCCCAATTAAAATAACATTACAGGTATGTCCTGTTTAGTGTCCATCCACTCAGCGTCAATTTGCTCTACTGGTCAGGTCTTAAGAATGTAATAGGAAATAAAAATCTGTCTGGTATAGATTATATTACTGTTTGAACGACAGAAAACTAGTATGAGCAAATCCTTGTTACATCTGCATCGATGTGATCCATGAAGTATTTCGGCAGGATAGTGGAGTAGTTTGCCATTGCTTTCTCGACCCCTCCCCATTTATCCGGAATTGGGACAGGCGTGCAGCTGTTTCCAGTTACACGGCTGGGGTAATAGGGTACATACAACTGTTTTAATTAATAATTTTTAAAAATCTGAAATTATATCATATTTAAGGAATTCTCCATTCTATTACATTCTAGGGGTGATTCTTGGAGCATTCAAGATACATTTCTGTAAAACTCCTATATGGGCAAAATGTTTCAATTATTAATAAAAATTTTATTATAATATTTTCTATAATTATACTGTAGAATTATTAGATAAATTGTAAGCAAACAAGTGTGCACACCGTGAGGGAACGCACTGGTCAAATTTATCGGCAGACGGTAACGATGTCAGCATCGATGGCTGTGTTCATTACACAGTAGCCTTGGTTGGGAAGCAAGGTTATAAGAATACTTGTCAAAGACATCACTGGGGCAGTAAAAATGACCAATTAACCAAAGCTAATTTTTGTAATGTGCAAGGAAACCAGAGTACTTGGTGCCTAGCATGCACAAGCAGCAGGGGCCGCTGTTACACCACCTTGCCTGAGTGTGACATCTGACCTTCACGGAACACACTGACAGGGCATGAAGCCAGTTCCATTAGGTGGTGGGATAGGATTATTGCTTAGAATATCCCAATCTAGAGGTGGGATGGCAGAGAAGGAAAAATGGTAAAGGGAGAAAACATCCAAAAAAACATTACCACACAATTCTACAGAGAAAGTGAATAGCCAGGTCACAATGGGCAGGGGTCGTCACTATAATCTCAAGTATGCAGAATAGCACAAAGCCTGTGAGCATTCAAGCAAGCAATTCAAAACAATTCTGCAACAAGTGTCAATGCTAACCAAGGTGGGATTTCCAAGCAAATTTCCAAGAGATGCTTTAAAAATACACAAATTCTAAACATGAAGCATGCAACACAACACTAACATTCCCTCATCTAGGCTAAAAAAATACTAAAGAAGCCCACGACATCATCAATCTTCGACATGACTAAGCTCACACGATGCCACCTCCACACAGACAAAAACTAAAACTAAACAGTTCAAATGACTATAGTACAGGTCATAACGCAATACAAGGTATCCAGTATGCATTATTGTTTTTTAATATAGTAGCTCGATCTTCAAGAAAAGAAAACAGGCAATTCAGCTATTGCATTGATGAAATTTTTCTACATTACAAACATATTTCTTACCTTGTGTCACATTGCTGTCATGTTTGTCTGTGATCAGACTGGAATCTGTCTGATAGGTTTCACCATATGAGCTTCCAGGCTTGATCCCCTGCACTACACACCCTATTCCAAGGTTAGAGTCAGAGGAATGTCCATGCGCTCTGCCCTGGAAAGGGCGCTGTTTTGGAACTTCTGCCCCCATCACCTTACACCCTATGCCCAGTGTCGAGTCGGATGAGTGCCCATACGCACTGCCAGGGAGTGGTGACGGCAATTTACCTTGACCAGATACAACACACCCAGCCTTCAGCGTGGAGTCTGAAGAGTGACCATAAGAGCTGCCTGGCAAGTGAGAACGTGTGGTTTCATCATCGGGCATCAGGCAACCCACTTTCAGAGTGCTTTGAGAAGAGTGGCCATACCTGCTCCAACAAGGTTGAGAGGAAGCAACATCTGACACAAACTCGCCAATTTTCATATGGGCATCAGATGCATGGCCATAGATATTAGGGGAGGGGGTTGGTGCTGTTACATCAGAAACTAATTCACCAATCTTAATATGGGCATCAGAGGCATGGCCATGGATATTAGGGGAGGGGGTTGGTGCTGTTACATCAGAAACTAGTTCACCAATCTTAATATGGGCATCAGAGGCATGGCCATGGATATTAGGGGAGGGGGTTGGTGCTGTTACATTAGAAACTAGTTCACCAATCTTAATATGGGCATCAGAGGCATGGCCATGTACAGCATTGTAGGATGAATGACTAGCTACCACTGAGATTTTATTGCTAAATTGCTTTTGGTCATAATTGTCCTGGCTACTGGAAATGATCACAGCAAGATCATTTGGAACGTGTTCTGCTGATGTCTGAGGGGCCTCAGCAAGCTGCTCACTAGCTTTGGTCTCCATTGCTGTGCTGTCAGAAGGGTGTTTTGGCTCTGAATTCACACTGCATGAATAGAAATCTATCCCTTTCCCATCCAAACTCTTCTCCATAGGCTGGTCATTTGTTTTCTGAGATTTAGCAGTAATCATGTTTTGCTCCTGTCTCTCTCTCGCTGGCTCTAAAGTAGTCAGGCTTGTTTGCAGTGTGACGCCCAGGGCAGCATCTCCCTCCAAATGAAGTAACTTCTGTGAAGAGCAGCCACTTTCACTTGCCCCAGGCTCAGTAACTTCAAACACATTTTTTCCATTCCAGATGGAGAGGGTAGAATTGGGGTTAGGTTTAAGGCATTCCAGTGGGCAGTAGGGAGAAGAGAAGTCATAGTCTAAATCCTTTAACAGAGGATCTTGATTTCCAAAGGTTTCTGGCAGGTTAGATCCAATGTCCTTTAAAGCCTGTGTCACAGCCATACTGTCTGGGGCATGTGGAGGTTTAGGAAGAAAGTCTGCAATATCCATCTCATCTAAGATTAGAGGACCCATGGCTTTGGTTGAGGTGGAAAGACGTGCGGGGGATAACAAGGGGCATGGGGGAGGAGTTAAATCAGAAGTAACAGTGAGCTCCTGCTCTGCGTGCAGACTTTTCAACTGGCAATGCTGCAGTACGACAGATGAGAGGGCATGAGAAAGTTTTACCACCTACACACAAGAAGCAACTATTTTGTTAAATAAAACATATCACCAACTTCACAGACCTGTGTATGTCCTATTAGATCCTGACTAGGGCATTCCTGCCCTAAAGGATGTCTCTCAAGCTGTTTCTAAAACACAAACACAAGGCATTACACAACGAACATGGCAAAAACTATGTTACAATTTGAGCCAATATTTACCAAGCTTCTCAGAATTACTCCAAGTAGAAGGAGGAGCAGCTTAAATATATTGTGACCAATATTATTCAGAGCTCAGAATAGAAACTAGAAGTTGCAATATCATTCTTAATCTCAGCCAGGACTAGGATGAAGAAATCTCTTCCATGTTTTACCAACCCTGTATGGATAATTCCACCCATTGCTTATGTAGGTCTACACAATTTAATTCAGATATTTAAAAATACATGCATGTGTACTAAGCCACATTATGCAAAAAATAAGGCTGGTTCCTTTCTTGTGGAGACCGCATGTCCTCCCTGTATTTGCATGGGTTTACTCCGGGTGCTCTGGTTTCCTCCCACAGGTCCAAAGACATGCAAATTAGGTCAGTTGGTGTCCACAGTGGCCCCAGTGGGAGTGTATGTCCCTAAGATTGGTGCCCTGTGTAGGGATGTTCCTACCTTGTGTCCTATGCTGCCAGCTAGGCACTGGTTCTCCCACTGCACTTTGTAGTTCTACAATTACAGACTGCAGTGCATCTGTTTCTTTACATACTTTTTTGTCCTATTTACCGGTACTCTACTCTTTAATGGTCAGGACCAGCACAGATCAGGTATTTGTGTGGTGGATCATTTTCTAGTGTGTGTTATGGTATGATTGGAGCAGACATTGCAGTGCTGCTGCAGTTTTAAAACACTGTTCACTCACTATCCACTTTATTAGAGACGTTCACCTTATTGCTCCACCCTGTGATGTCAGATACAGTGGTTTGTTAATTATCCTCTAATCTTTCATCAGTACTCACAGGACACTTCCTACAGGATTTTGGTAAGTGGACTATTTTTAGTCCAGCAGTGACACTGAGGTGTTTAAAACTCTTCAAATGCGTTCAATAATGAAGTCTCGATTAACATCACAAAAAAAAAGTCACCTTCACCAACAGCATTGCTTTATTATATATCAATACCTCTTTAATGTCTATTTTAAAGGCTCTGCTTTTATTCTGATAGTATTTGGACTTATCTGTGAAATATTTCCCAAATCACAACACAAGTTCCATCAGTTATTCTTACAAAGCCACTAAGCTGTCAACTTGCATGAAAGCAGCTTAAATGTTTATTTATATTTATTAAACATATACTAATTCAATCTATTGGTTTTCGTCTAGGATAAATTCACAACACTACTGCATTTTCCCTATCCAGTTGCAATTAGCAATGTCTTGTTGATAGATAAATTGTGTACCACATGACAGGGTCTGTACCAGTAATTAATAAATTTTTAAGCAGTTAGGGGTCATGTTTTTTTTCAATTAGCCCAAACATTTATGCAAAACATTTTTCAGGTCTCGATGAGTAAATACTTGTGAAATTATAAGATTTTTATAGCCTTTACTCAATATTTAAAAGTAAAACCAAAACTTAGTCTTTCCTTTTTCCTCCAACCTGTCTAAAAACCTTGCATGCATTTATCAAACATATGACAGAGTTCATGGGAAAATTCCATTTCTCCCTTACATAAAAGCATAATTACACGTTCTGTTTGACAGACTAACACCTGGGCTATTAGCCGTGCCAATTTCGTGTATTTGAGTGGTTCTCAAGTACCAGTTTCATTTTTGTCAAAGCACTAAGATTTCAAATTGAATCTGTCATGTGATGTAGTATGCACTAGAGGCTTTACAATGTAGTCTGCCCATATAGGGGTTTCTCTTAAAAAGCTGGCGTAATTTTAAGGCATTATAATAATAATAGGTTTCTTCAAGCAGTTGAACGAATCCAGAAAAGCCAGCAATGTGACAAGAACATGTGTCTGTTTTTTAAACTCTTTAATGTAGGGTATGATGGTCTACATGATAGTTGCATAAGCTGCTCATTATTGTTAACGCCAAAATATTCATTACTCCATCTATGAAAGCACTTTGTCTATGACGTATTTCTGCTTCCACTTCAGAATTTTCTAAAGCAAAAATCCAAATACAATGGTGCTTGAAGTTTGTGAATCGTAAAAATGCCCTAAACCATCATCAGATTTTCACGCATGTAGTAAAACTACTGTAGATCAAGAGAATCCACACACACACTCGAATCCGGTTAATCGTACCACATCGGGACGTGATCATTTTGGTCCTAATAACCGGCTGGTCCGATTAAACGAACATGCCCTATGTTACAAGATGGGATGTGCTAACAAACAAGAACTACTGTTGCTTACGAACTTTGTTCATTGAATAATAAATTTGCAAACAAGTTTTCAGCATGTGAAGCACAATACTGTAAAAAACAAGTTCTTACTAAATTCCAGTCAACGTTTCGTTCTCTTGACAGACTGCACTTAAACAGAATCAAGAAAGTGGTGGGCGTGTTCACCTCCCGCTGATTTTTCTCTTGTCAACACAACTTTTTTTTGGATTTCCTGACCTTTGATAAAATCATAAATTTTTCAGATGATTCCAAAAATCCTCCCATAAATCGCTGATCCACTTTGCATTCGATCTAAGAAGCGACTTGTGGCTTCTTTTTGGTAGTAAATGTAAATGTTAGGCAAAGACCTGTAGGTGGCAGTAGAGGGCTGGGGAGAAACCCGGGAGTTTTTGGGCAGTGATGCCAGAGACAAAGAGTTTCTTCACGGATATTACACACTGTACACATTCTTTGGTCCGATTAAATGGAATTTTGGTCCAAATAAGCGAATAACATCACACATATTTAATAGGATTTGTTTCGGTATTTTAGGATTTGGTCCGAATAAGCGGCTGGCCCCATTAACCGGTGGTCCAATTAACTAGAATCGACTGTATTAAATTGCTATTAATATTGTAATAACAGTGTATAATGTTTTTATCTCATTCGCTTAATTGGGATCTCTATTTTTTTTAATCAGACACTCACGGTTTTATCGACACACTATTCAGCTTTTGAATTTCCCCTTTTCTACTGACAAACTACTGCAGAAAACCGTAGTAGTTTTGTTCAGTACTGTGAATCAGACTCATACTACACTATTGGAATTACAAATCGGCCTGCAGCAGTTTATAGTCTCACCTGAATGTCCTTTTGGACCTGCTGCAGAAAGCTTACTCTGGCTTCATCCAGCCTCATCCTCTGAACTTTCCACATAGCCCTCCGCTCTCTCTTAGCAGCTTCTTCAGAGAGACGACTGTACTGCGCAATCAAGTCCATGCTGATCATGTGCACACAGAGAACGATAACAACATACTAGTTATGTCAAACACCGGTTAGAAGCATACATAAGATGGAATAACTGTGCAGAGAGTATCCATGCTGAAATTACCGTGCCCTGCGCTCCAGCTGCTCCTCAAGAGCCTTCAGCCTCTGTTCTCTGTCTCTGAGCTCTCGGGCAAAGCTGTAGTCATCTTCCTGCTCCTTCCTTTTAGCAGCACTGCGCCACTGCCACAACATAACCATTAATCTAGCAAGCTCAGTTCCTCCCAGTTGTGTATAACCTTGTTAGATGAGTTATAGATGTAATTCATGACAAATTACCACACAAAGTGTTAATACAGTACAGTATCAGTATTACAGCTGCTATTTGCATGAAACCCTGCAGTACAGTCAAAAGGCCTTAAAGCGGTTGTTATCATGCCTGTAACGGTTTGCATAATTTGACATAATATAAGATCGGAAGAAAGTGAGTCAAGTGGGTTATTAATAGAAAGCAAATATTGACTTCAATTTAAGATCTTTGATGTAGGTTTCGCTTTTAAACTGAAATGGATAGGATTGGTGCTTTGACTTACGACATCACCATGCTTTTGGCACATTCACAAAGCATCTTTTACACACATATTACACACATCACATTTCTACACACATCAGATATCAAACAATTTCTGTGAAATAGCTCAACATTTGTAAAGCATACATAACAAAAAACATTTTAATTAATGGAATCTTTTGCTCCAGATCAAGCAGAAGCAAATATGGAATCACTTAATTTTGAAGAATAACTTATGCATGCAATCCAAAAAAATTAATACATCA
>JAUZSU010190446.1:0-12108 GCA_034780255.1 Parotocinclus maculicauda
CAGACAATATTTCGTTCATTACTGAGGGTAACTGAGTATCATGTGTTATTTCGAGTTGAGAGTTATTGTTAACTGTTTTTGTTAAGTGAGTGATGTTTAGATTATTTCTTTCATTGTGCTATTCATTCATTACAGGAAATGTTAACTCAATTTTATTCAAAATGCATTTATTTAAAATGAAAAAAGAGCCCCCCATGGGCTCTACTCACATGCCACCCCCACCCCACCCTGGCTCCAAGGTGTCCTGGTTTTCCCAAACGCAAATATGGTCACCCTAATTAAAATGCACATGCTTTCAGAAATGACCAGCAACACTTGCATCTTATTATGAGATATTGCCAATCATTATGTCAGCCAAGCTATAAAGCATTTGAGCATAAATTGATTTAATGTAGCCGAGATAAGAATTAATTGAGTACCGGGTTACACAAACCTCACCAATGCAGAAATTACTGTTTCAGTAGGAAACCTAAGCTTCTATATTTTCTTACAAGCAAACCTATTAAAGAATAACCAGTTAATATAAGTGCTTGTTCAGTCAAAGTCGATAACCAATATAAGTTGTCACTGTTTGATTTTAACATAACAAAAATACATTGTGTAACTGCATTTTAAATCAAACTAATATGTGTCAAACAGTTATTATTTAAATATTCATGTAAATTTTAAATGATTCGTTAATATATGGCGAGTTGAAAAGAGTTGAAAAGATGTATATTTCATATCAGTGAGTAAAAACTACAGTCATTGTATTTTGTCTAGATATGTAGGGCATTTGTGTAACGTATTTACTTAGCAGTTTTACTAGAATTCATCAATCCAGGAAATGATCTTTAAGTTCACAAAATGGGAAACATACTGTTTTATCTGAAACATTCATTATCTTACAAAACAAACAAAAGCCTTTTTTTTTTGCATGCACACATGATTCTCTTCAAACAAATGGTGCAGTTTTGTCAACAATGTGAAACATGTACTTTGTTTACTTTTCTTTCCAGTTATTCAATTATCTTGGTGGAGATAGCCACACGTAGTGACCTTATCTCTGTAAGTATGGAGGAGTAAGGAATTCTTAGACAATGTTGTTGAGGCTGCAGATGATTAATATGAGCAAACTGCAGCAGGATCAAACCGAAACAATGAAGCTTGACATAATGTGGCGTCCACCCCTCCCTGAACTGAAAGCTGGGAAATCAGACAGTGACTGTCCCAATCAAATAGACTACTGTGAGGTTTGTTGCTAATTATTTGATCAGTGTTAGCTAATAAATAATAATAATTAAGTTACACATTTATTCTGATAATGATGTAGTTTGAAGTTAATGATGAGTCATCTAGATTTGGTAGATTTAAGTAGCCCATAGCCTGTAATAAATCAATATGACTTTACTATTACTGTATTAGACATTTTGACTGGCTAACACTGTCATTATTACAAAATTATACAGTATATAATTAAGTTACCAATAATATTTTATTTCTTTGATATCAACAAAACACTGCAAAATAGTCACCTGACCTTGTTTTGTATTATCATAAATATAGCTGATCAAGAAGTGCTGGTCCCACAGTGTCACTACCAGACCAACATTTGAGCAAGTGAAAAAGATCCTGGATAAAATGAACCCACACAAAGTTAGTCCAGTAGATATGATGATGAACCTGGTAAGATTAACCTAAACCTGACACAATTACAGTATCTGCAAATTAACATTTGTAAACCTCTTTTTTTTATTTACCTATATTATTTACCTTTTCTATTTGTGTTAGAAATAAATAATCATACAAGAGCTTAACGACCCACCTGACTTGAGAAAAGTTCAGGAAAAGCCATGTTTCTTCCCAATATTCTGAATAATAATATATAATAGTAATAATACGAGTCATGGATGCAGGCAAGACCAAGGTCTAAGCAGGATGTCAGTCAATCACAGGGCGATCAGGGGAATCCGTTGTAGGTCTGATGACTGATGCAGATGACCTCTCTGATCAGCTTCCCCTGCCCCAGACATGTCCAACAGTACAATTTCGAGAGTGGTTTCTACCTGCTTAGCTTTATCTACTTCTATTAAGGCCACAGTCAAATCAGATTTTTTTTTCACTTACAGCTTTACAGTATTAGTGCAGTACTGCAGTATTATCTTTCATAAAGAAATAAAAGGTAATTATTTAATATATTGCCAAATGTGGTATATGATTTGTATGTAATCTGATATAAAGTAACTTTATGACATTTAAAGCACAAAACAAGCATTGTTGTTTAGTTGCGGTTTTAGTTTCCTAGGTTTTCTCAGTTACAACTCAGGAAATGAAAAGTTATCATGTTTGGTTTTATGATTTTTATAACACAGTAATTAAAATAAGACATTATTTTTCTCATGCTTAATCTTTTACTATGCTTAGGAATTTGCCATCCTTAATTCAGAGTAACATCATGCTTTTTATGTGCTTCTAGATGGAAAAGTACAGTAAGCACTTGGAATCTATAGTTGCTGAAAGAACCCAAGATCTCCTTCAAGAGAAACAGAAGACAGACCGTTTGCTTTATAGTATGTCCACCAGTGCATTCTCATCGACCACATTTTCAGTAAATAAAAATATCTGAGGAATTAAGATGTTTTGTAGTCGCCATCTAGTGGACTGGTTTAGCGTTTCCTTTTTCACATAAATACAGTTTATACATAATTACAGAATGTTTCAAGTCGGGGGAGGACAAGTATATGCTTTAACACACATCAAAAACGACTAGCTATATATGTATGAACTGTCTTGCACTTAATTCTATGGGATTTTATATATAACAGGTATGCTCCCTAAACCAGTGGCTGATGATCTTAGACAAGGATACACAACAGAGGCACAGAGCTACGCTAGTGCCACTGTATATTTCAGGCAGGTGTCAACATGAAGTACAATCAGCTTGTTTTTAATTACTATTTACCATATATTAAGAAAATTTTTATTTCAACATTATTACCTATCTATATGTTTGTCTCTCTTTCTGGCAGTGACATTGTGGGTTTTACTCAGCTATCAGGCTCCAGCACACCCCACCAGGTTGTGGATTTCCTCAATAAACTCTACACCACCTTTGATGACATAATTGACAACTATGATGTATACAAAGTGGAGACAATAGGAGATGCTTGTGAGTATGGACGCAATGAGGCTATTGAACTGTTGTGGTGGAAAATAAAAGCATTATAGCACTATGTTAGTTCATATGAAAAAACTAACACATAATTAAAAACGTTTTCAGATATGGTAGTATCTGGTGTACCGAATGAGAATGGCATCAACCATGCAGGTGAAATTGCCAGCATGGCCCTTGATTTGATCTGTGTTTGCCATGCATTTAAAATTCCACACAAGCCTACCACACAGCTGAAGATACGCAGTGGCATCCACTCAGGTCAGCACCGAACTATTTCTCAAATGCTGTATTTGTTTGGAGACGGTTAATATTAATTCCACTGATTGATGAAACTACAACCACCAATTTAGAATAATTTGTGACGGTATGTAAAATGCTAATTACAAAACGCAGTGTTCATAACGTTTACTTTGACATTTATTTCAAATCAAACAGTATGAAGCCAAGATATTTCATGTTTTCTCTGGTCAACGTAATTTCATTTGTTAATAAACATCCATTCCTGCATTTCAGGCCAGTAACACATTCCAAAGCAAGTTATCATTAATGTAATTTAGGTCTAGTGTTGTAAAAAAAAAAACATTTGTGAGAAAAAAAAAAAAATTGTGAGTGGCACAAATTCATTATCCATGAAAAATTCTCTAAGGGCAAAAAATCTCCAGTTTGTCAACAAATGTGATAAAAAAATATTGAATTAAAGAGGAGGGATCTCCAGTCCCACAGACAGCACTGCATCTTAGACTGCCATTCAACAATCGCTGCTATAACCACATGGGAAAGGGGTTACTTTGGAAAACCTTTATCAGGGACTACAATGCACAATTACACTCAGAAATACCACTTAAAAATTAACTGTTTAAAAAAAAGGCCTTCTGTCCAGAAATGGCTTCTCTAGGCTATAAAACATAATAGATGAAAGTTGATCAGGCAAAACATTAAATATCCTGGGTTCATACTGTCTGCAATTAAATGAAAGTGAAAGTACATATAAGGAGCACTGCACTTGTTTATATTTGCATTTTCCATACCCAACATTTCTGATTTGGGGTTGTACAAAAGGAACAAGCATTGTTTTCTGAGGCATAAAATATTTTTTATAAAAACTTTTAATTGATTTAATTGACTTTGATTGATTCTTGTCAGACTTGACATTCTTTAGGACTGGAGTTAGCATACATTATTTGCTTTACCTGACATTGTTGACTATGCATTTCTTATCTTTCTTTCTTTTAGTATTTTTTAGCAGCTAGGAAATGTTACTGCTTTGGAGTCTTATTAGTGTTTTTCGAGAAGAAGTACATCTGCTCATTCTTTTTCTTCACCCTTGCATGGGTCTGACCTTTACAGGGCCTGTAGTGGCTGGAGTGGTTGGAACCAAAATGCCACGCTACTGCTTATTTGGTGACACAGTGAACACAGCATCACGCATGGAGTCCACCAGTGAAGGTAATTACTGATGCCACATAACTCCAGGGTCCCAAGTTTGGCTCCACTTGACTCTGCTTTTTGTGTAGGGTCTTGCATGTATTCTCTGTGCCTGTGTGGGGTTTTCTCCTTGTAAATATCAGCCTTCAAAAAATGTTGGTAGGTGGGCTGACTACTCTTAATTGACTGGAGGTGTAAAAGAGGATGAACTGACATTGTATGGATTGGTTCAATACACACTGCAATGGTAACCTGGATAAAGTGTTTACAGAAGTAAATAATTACCTGAAACAGTAGTCAAACATTTGCCAGAAAAACTACAATGAGTGCAAGGGTTTGCACTTCCAAATACATTTAAAAATTGACAGGGTAGGGCATCATACAGTCTCAGCTGGCCTTATTTCAGATCCTTGAGGATCATGTTCAAATAGGGATCATCCTCCTGCAAACCCTGTTGGGTCCTGGGATGGACTGGTGTCTTGGTCAGGGCATGTTTAGGTTTGTGCAAAATATATTCTGGGATTCGGCTCTGGACATCACCACAACTCTGACCAGAATTTGGTTGGTTAAAACATGGAAAACAGAAATGAAGATAGAAAGAAAGAAAGAAAGAAAGAAGGAAAGCGATAAACTTTGTTACACAGGTTGTCATGCATTGTAATGAATATGTTTCTTTATTATGTATGGTGTATCTTTGATTTATATTTGAATATAATAGATATATTTCTCATATAACAATATTTACGATGCCACTCTCATATATTCGATAGCTCTAAAGATTCAATGTAGTGAATCTACAGCAGATCTGCTGCACACTCTAGGTGGATATGTCCTGGATTGTCGTGGTACTCTTAATGTGAAGGTAAGACCTTATAAATTATTCAGTCACTGCTAGTAATAGGATTGCCTGAACTAAGCAAATTGTTAAGCACTTACATTTATTACATTTTATCAGACAAACCACTGATATTCATTGATACTGAAGACTAAATGCATCTATTACCATGTGGCGTAGAAAAACACAAAATATTTAATTGTTCTATGAGAGTAAAACTGTTAACCAGCCATTTCATCAGACCCAATTTTACTGGGGCATGTATCTCAGTAAAGTGTTGCTGTGCCCCACTAAAATCACCGATTTAATAAGTCAATTTACGCTGCATTGCTGAGGAGATCTACAGGACACCCCACACAAATTCATTAGGCGCTACATAATGTCCCAACATCTTTCCAAAAACTCCAGAGCCAATTTCTTTGGGTTTTTCAATATGGATTAATGGACATCTGCAAATATTTAAAAGAACGTCATAGTTATGTGTTTTGGTTAGCCACTTATAACTCTATAACCTATCAAAAGTGCATATTAGAGCATTAAGGCAAAAAATTACATTAAACTAAATACCTTAAAAGGCATCAGATTTGTTATTACAAACAAAATTAATGCAATTAATAACAGTTAATAATCATTTGTTCTTCATTTCTCATTAAAGGCAGCGTAGCTCTCACTTAATCTATTTAGTGTTTACCAGGGTTATTTTTATGCAGCTACGCCCCTACAACTGATTGGCAAGCAGAAGGGTAAAGATAAGTTGTAAAATTAAATTGTATGTAGTATGACACGTGGTCTAGAAACACCTCTGGTGTTAACCAAGGTTTCCACTGATGTATGACTGTTTGCTTTACATGTACATTATCAATTTATAATAACTAGTTACAATGTATTTGTTCATTCAGTAATATACTGTAATACTGCTCACAAAAATTATGGGACATTTCAAAATTAAATATCCCATATATAAATATCCCCTAAATTTTGTAAGCAATATATACAAAATGCAAATATGTAATCAGATTTCTGAAAGTAAGTTATATATTACCTTATATACAATCAGTTTTTCTCATTTATTATACTTTAGGTCATAGTACAAAGAACAGATTTACTGCTTGTCTGTATCTTTGTTTTACAGGGCAAAGGTGACATGAGGACTTGGTGGCTAGAGACAAAAAGGAGCTCCACAGACCTTGTACATCTTGATGGAGAGCCAAAGAGAGAGCCAATCCCAGTTAGCAATTAATTAACTCAGATTCATACAAACTACTTCCTATGTTATGTTAGCACTGTTAATCAGTATCTCTAATGAAACCTTAACTGCTTAATTGTGCAATTGATATTTTAACTGGTAATTCTCTGGTATTTAATAACATTGTATTTTAACGTTAGACTTCTTAAATGATGCAGCTCTTTGTGTACTACTTTGTGCACGTTGTACTTTGTGTCCTGATTTCTAATGGCTAGAGTTGAGAAATATCTTTTGTAAATATTTTGGAATGTTTATGAATGGCCTGTGCATGTAATGATAAATATGACAAAATCAAATAAAGCTAATTGTTTGCAGTTCATTACTCATAAAAAAGTTTAAAGTTAACAAATTATACATAATACATACAAAAATATTATCAACAATAATAATATACACTACAACTTGAAAAGGCTGGGTTTTTAAAGTTTGTGTTACAGAATGTCTGTATAGAAGAAATAATTTGCTTATTTGGCTGATGTGTAATTAAAGTGTCATGGTCAATGATTAAATATTTTTTATGTTTTTATTTAAATTTAGAAGACAGTTGTTATCTTTTAAACCTATTTACCATCAATGATCTAGATTTTGTAGCTTCTACATAAATTGAGACAGTGAATTTTTATACTTTTATATTCAGACATGCAGCGGTGGTTGAAAGTTTGTGATTTAAAATGTTCTATATTTCTGCATAAATATGACCTAAAATATACATTTTTCATATAAGTCCTAAAATTAAATGAAGAAATTAAATTAAACAAATAAGACAAAAATGTCATACTTGGCTGTTTATTGAGGTATTTATTATCTGTGAGTGGCGAATCTATGTGAACTTTTGTTTTCAGTATCTGGTGAGACCCCTTGATCAAGTTTCTGGAAGTTCCAAAACTTCTTAATTTTTTGGTCAAACAACCAGATTTGCTGTATAACCTACACGTCCTAAAGATTATTTAAGAAACCGATGTCCTGACAAGTCCTTCTGACCTTCCTGTTTATCCGTGTTCATGCCACATGACATGTTAAACAGAACCATTGATGCCATGTCACAAATGCTTTGGAATTGTGTAGTCTCTCCACAATTATATAGCATCCCTGGCAAAGACTTTTAAAAATGGTTATAAAAAGGAATCCTTTTGGTGAATTATCTTATACTAACATATAATTAGCTCAAATATTCCATGTCATGTCACTTACCCATATACTGTATATACAGATCTCTATGGTACACTGTGTTATTTTTAACAGAACCATGTGCCTCTGTACTTAAGACTTAAGAACAATCTCCCTTTGCCAGTTAAACCAAACTTTCTCTTCTCATTTTACATTTACAGCATTCAGCAGATGCCAGGGTCCAGGATAACTTACAGAAGTGCTTTGTGTTATCCTTAGCAGGCATTACCTCATGTAGTACAAATAAGCAATAGCCCAAGAACACAATCCAAATAAAATCTCATTAGTATATGATGTAAGTAAAGCCACAAACAATCACAGAGAGTTTTTTTAAAATGCATTTGCAAGCAAAGTTTTAGTGTTTACTTAAGTGCTGAATGGAGAGTTGAGTCTTTAATCACTGTTTGTAGACAGCAAGAGACTCTTAAAGACTCAGAGCCATTTAGATATGCAGTGTAATTTTTTCCACTACCTGCCACCTGCCAATAGGCTCCCCTCAATGATCGAACAGCTGTGTCTCTGGCTATCTTCAAACGCCGCTTTAAGACCCACCTATTCCGTACTTACCTCAACTAACACCCCCTCTTTTTCTCTCTATCTAAAAAAACCCACACACAACCTTTTCAGTTTCAGAAGTGTATTCTTGTTTAGATTCCTGATTATTAGGAATAGATTATGTTATGTCTTAAAGCACTTTTTTGTAAATGTCGCTCTGGATAAAGGCATCTGCTAAATACTGTAAATGTAAATGTAAATAGGCCTATGAGGAGAAGAGTCTTGATGCTTGTCGTTGTTTAATAAAACCAGGAGTGCTGCTGCTGTCTGCCCAGTTGCAGTTATCTGACTGCAGTTATAAAACCTGCCAGATGAGCATTGCAGTATCTCAAGAAGCATATCTCTGTGCCTAGAAGTGTGAATTTTGTTATTTTGGTGAAACTGTAATTTGTGAAATTGTAAAATTTGTGGTTATGTCCTGATGAGTTTATTTTTTCCAAACAGATTTACGTCAGTTAAAGTTTGGATCTTTGCGTGTGTTTTTGTTTTTTCATTTCCGTGTGGGATTTCTAAAAACTCATTTCGGTTTTCTTGCTTTGTGTTAGCTTTTTCATGCACCCTAATAAAACAAAACGTTTTATAACATTGTTAGAACATGCTTCGGGTTATGCGCTGTCAAATGGCAATGTAAAATAACGCCAATAAAGCCAGTTTCGCGCATTTTGCGCATTTATGTTTAAGGTTTTATTTTTTTCCTACATAAAGGCAAAACATCCGGGATGGTGTGACTGACCGCAGCCTGTTTGAGCACACCCCCACCCGCATTTCTGTTTTTCTTTTTTTTTCTTTTTGATCCGACCAATAGCGGGTTTGTTTCTCGTTGCCTGACAACATAGATGCTTGTCCGTTTTTTCTTATTCCACTGTTCGCGTCTGAGCTCCATAACTGAGACTCCATAGTCTAGAAATCGGTGATTGTAACTGTGTGTTTAGAGTTAAACACAGAATGTTAAAGTTGCATCACATCTCTGTCGATGTGGTATGACCCAGATGTGGGTGGTGATGCTCATCTGTGCTAAAACACATGTAAGTAACCATTCTTTTAATTGATCCAGTCATATTGTACGCAGGATAGATTGTTTTATTTATAAGATCTCTCATAGCTATTGCTGTATGAACTACTCGTTTTGAGATCGTCTGTCCTGGGTAAATGTTGCTACGGTGTAGCGTTTTCGTCTTCTCCTTGACCTAATTCTGGGCAAGTAGCCTACTAACCATACTGAACTATACTATATTATTCTATTTGGCTTGTTATATAAATACCTCTTAGCCTATATGTTATATCATTATATTTTTATTATACAGGCTTTCCAGCCTAAAGTGAGTGCTAACTTGTCCATATTAAATGCTGCTCTTATGTAAGCTGTCTCGTATGCTGTATTGAGTATAATGTGGCTATGTGTGCATACGGGATTTGACTTGGACTCAGCGTGGTGTTTCATAAGCATACAGTAATTACAATTCAAAAGCCATTTTATTTTCTAAACAACTAACTTATCTATCCCTATTAAAATTAAAATAGACTGTGTGCATTTGTTGTTTTCAGAGGCAGCGTCCACACATCAGATTCAAACAAAAACAAAAGCTATGGACAATTTGAAAAACCTGTTGCTCTTTTATATGGCACATTTTCCCAATTAAATGAAAACTGGCACCATTTACTGTTGATATTTATTCTACCATTGTTCTCAACATGGTGATAAAGGCTGTTACTAGCATGAAATGTTGCTTTGGGAATTATTGATACACTCCCATATTTACGTATTAATATGTCTTTAAACGTCGATCAGTTTTCACTTTATTCTTGGTAATGTTTATTGGTAAAAGGCTGCCCTGTTACATATCTCTGAGTAGCACAAGGGTGGCATTCAGATTCAGATTCAGAAAACTTTGTTCATCCCCTAGGGGCAATTGAAAGCACGCAGTGCAACAATGACGAGATATAAATGAGAATAAATGAAAGTAGATATAAAGTAAATGAAGTAAGTAGAGTAAAGTAAGCATTTATGTACAGGATCTAAAGTGACTGTCAGCTTTAAAGTGGCTTACAGGCCGTAAAGTGACTGACAGCTTTAAAGTGACTTAAATGTGGTGGCATGTGGTGTAGAAGTTAGCATTGTCACCTCACAGCTCCAGTGTTGATGGTTTGATCCCAACCTCAACTCTGCCTGTGTGTAGTTTGCATGTTCTCCCCATATCTGAGTGATTTTATTGCTGATACTCTGGTTTCCTCCTACATCCCAAAAACATTTATCTTAAGTTAATTGTTGTTTCCATTGTAATGTGCACTTAGTTTGTGTATGTGCCCTACATTGTGCTGCTGACTAGGCACGAGCTATCCCACTAACCTTACCAGAATTAAGCAGACAAGAAAATGAATGTATGGCAAAGTATGTAAACCTCTATTGTTAACAATTAATTTGAAGTAAAATTACAGTCAGGTATTTTCAATAAATAATATGTAAAGTTAAAGAAGCCTGAATCTTCAGAGAAAGCAAAATGCAACAACCATAAGCACACAACCCTGACCAGGATTAAGCAGATAAGAAAATGATTCAGTAGTTGTAGTCAGTTATGGTTTAAAGGAAAGCTGCTGCTCAGTTTTTTTCCTGTATTGGTGTGTGGCAGTTTTGACTACTTTTTTCATTGCATACTCTCTTTTGTATGCCTCACAGTCCCTATAAGCTTCTTGCTTGACTGTGAGCAGTTTTCTGCATCGTTGGAGAACCAGTCTTTGATGGCAAGCAATTATTCTTAAAGAAGCTTATGTATGAGGTAACAGTAACTGAATCTGCATAGTCATTCAGGTTATTACAGATATGAATGAGTCCCATCTGGTTGAGCAGAGACATTCCCTCGTTCTCTGTGGCATCAGAAGACCGCACTTTTATTGATTTCTTATCAGGCTTTTGGTTTTCAGCTTTTGCCTGTATGAGGTGATGAGATGGATGAAGCAGTGGCCAAAGTTACGAAATGGGGCACATGTGATAGCCAGGTCCTTGTGTCCCCGATGTAGCAATGATCCAGTATTTTACAACCCCAAATCAGAAAGACAGTTGGGATGGTATGGAAAATGCAAATATTATAAAAACACAGTGACCCTTACATTTGAATTTCATATCATCGTGGACAGCATGAACCCAGGATATTAAATGTTTTCTCTAATCAACTTGCAAAACATTCTAAACAGTTGGGATGGGGGCAATTTATGGTTAGCAATGAAGTAAAAAACGAAATGTATTTCAACCAGGTGATGTCAACAAGTGATTATAAATATTATTTGGTACAAAAGCAGTGTCCACAAAAGGCTAAATCTCTGAGGAGTAGATTTGTGCAGAGGATCTCCAGTGGTCAACAAATGTCTGAGAAAATTATTAAAACGTTAAAAAAAATTCTCCTCAAAGAAATGTGGCAAGGGATATACATATTTAATATGATTATTTCTGGAATAAAATAAAAGTACAAGGAAACACTGCATTTTCTTTATTTGCATTTTCCATACCGTCCTAGCTTATGCTGATTTGGGGTTTTATCTTTTGTGGTGTTGCAGCTGATTAGTTTTGTATGACTGACGTCTGCGCAGGCGTGCCTTGATTGTGCACACCTGTCCCGGATCAGCTAGGACTATTTATAAACTTTCCTTGTTACATGTTATGATTTGTACTTTGTTTTATTTTCGACACAGGTGAGGTAGGATCTTCTATTGTTGTTTCCAGCCCTTTGATCC
>JAUZSU010190457.1:0-12108 GCA_034780255.1 Parotocinclus maculicauda
ACACACACACACACACACACACACACACACACACACACACACACACACACACACACACACACACACACACAGATCTCTATTGCTCTAATGAATATGTTTGAAGAATTACTGCAATAATCACATTTATATTACAGACCAGACGTGCATTCCCTCTGTCTCTATTTACATGCCTATGTTTAACGTTTTTTGCCCTCCCGGTCAGGGTTGTGGGTCCTCTGGTCCGTCTCCCTAACAGAGAACACAGGCCGGAGGCGTCTTCTGGGAAGGAGATGCTGTTGCAGATGTGGGCAACCATGCCTGCAGGAGACGTTGGACCTAGACAAAAGGCATGATCCTGGCTCGAACCTGTGTCCCTACAGTGGTGGTTTAGCCCCTTAGAATGCTGTGTCACTAAAGTGTGGCAAGGACAACTCAAGATCATCCTGGAATTTGCCAAAACCTTTTCACACACCAAAGATTAGGCATTCTCTAAGTTCTCCAATTTCCTCCCACACTCTAACGACATGTCAGGTTAATTTTGATCTCTAAAGAATCTTAATATAAAAGTAAGGGAATGTGTGTACCTGCAATGGAATGGTACCATGTTAGCTGTAGTGCATGCTGTGCAGCTGATTACAGTCCAGCCCTGGTGTGAGTGAGTGAGCGAGCAGTACATTTTTTGTTTTTTTTTACATTAAAAAAAAAAATGGTGTGAAAAATGTCTGAAATCTGCTAGGAGCAAAGCAATGCATTTGCACCTTTAAATACGAAGGGCTGCAGTAACACAGGACCTTAAATTGTGTGATTTACACTTGATATTTTGAGGCTATGGCGTTCTGAGAACCTAATATTTAGAAAAACAGTGAAATAGGAACATATGGACTTGGGAATATATCCTAGAGCATAGGATCTAGTGATTCTGGCAGTACTAGATACTGGGAACAATGGACCTTGGGAATATGATAACTGGGAAAACAGGGCTACATGAACATACGGCCCTAACAATCTGGTGACGTAGGTCCATATGCACATAGGACCCTGGAAAAATAAGGCTCTGAAAATATGTGACCCTGGGGACTTGGGGATATGGGGACGTATGACTTTGGGAAATTCGTAACAGCGGGTGAAATAGCAAAAAACCTGAACTGTTGGATTCTGGTAGCATCCTAAGAGCATAACCTTCCAAACATAAAGGCTGAACCATACAACCTGGGAAACATGGGGTTCTGATAGCACATGGAACATAGAATATATGACTTTAGGAAACTGGAAACATAGAACCTTGGACACATAGGATCAACATTGAATGTTGGGAACATTAGGGATATCAGAAAGATAAAGATTTTTGAACGTTTTGTGGGGATTTGGGAAACCTGGGAACATTGGAACTTTGGAATATGGGATTGTGGGGTTCTGGTAATATAATATCTTAAGAGCATAACCTTTAAAACATGAAGGTTGAACCATACCACCATGGGGAACATAGGGCTCTGATAACACAGGACTTTGGTACTATTGTACAGGAACTCTCTCAAAAGGGACAAAAATTGAGGATCTTTTTTTATCCCGGGTCAGTAAACATTAAGATCAAGTTATAGCTCAGCTGAGACTGTTTTTTCTCACTCACTGCCAGTTCATTTTAAGACTCCTTGTAAAGTTTTATTAAATTAGACTAATTGCTAGACAGCCTTCAATAACTCCATTATCCTTTAACAAGAAACATGGGACTGTCAGGATTTGAATCAGCCAGATGTGATCCTGCTCTTCCACGGGATAGATTCGATTAAAACGAGCCCCCTATAACCTCGGATCACTTTTCCTCCTGCTCACTTTGGCGAATAGCTTAAGAAATTTTTAACTGCATTACTCACAAATACCATTTTTGGTACAAATCTTGACATGATTACCGAAACATCCGACAAGGATGGCTTCTGCTTCGGAATGCATCCTGCTGTCTGAAGGAGATTCCTGTTCTAAGAAAAAATATCAATAGGCATGTGTTTTCATCGTTTTAAATACCAATGAGTTTAACCAATCGGCAAGCACAATGCCGAGCTTTGGATAGAGTGGTGTTTGGAGAATGCCAGGAGATTGTTACCTGCCCGACTGAATTGTGCTAACTTTAAAGTTTGGGACTGTTATTCAGGAGTTCGTCCCTTAGACCCTTTAGTTCCATTGAAGGGAAAACTTAATGCTGCAGTATACTAAGAAGTTTTGGACAATCGTACGCTTCAGTTTGGGGAAGGTCCTTTTTTGCTCCAGTGATCTAAAGGAAATGCTTTGCTGAGTTTGGTGCAGAAGAGCCCTGACCTTTAAACCTGTTGAACATCTTTGGTATGAATCAGAACTGACACAGAGTCAGTGTTTGACCCCAGAAAGACTCTTGTGGATGAATTCCCACAGTCACAGTCCAATATCTTGTTGAAAGCCTTACCAGAAGAGAATTTAAAAGCTGCTATAAGTGGCATTCAAAAATAGCCCAATACTTTTGTCCATAAAACATATGTTGACCATTAAGGGAATATAAATCCATGGATGCGTAATGTTTCTGGAAAGTAGAAATATCTAGTCATAGCTAGAAAATGCCTTGTGGAACCATAGAGCACTGGGGACATAGGACCTTCGATATTAGTTTCAGATTCCCTATACTGTATTCCTATTTTAACATAAAACCTTTGGAACGTTACGCTTTGGATGCATGACTGGAAGAGGTTCTGGAGTCACAAGATTGTAGCCGAAAACAAGAGGCATCGCTTTACTTTCTGTCGTTTCTGTTCGTTCTTGTCTGATTTTATTTTTATGCAGCTTTTCATTTAGGCAGTGTCAGATGGAGAACGCTGCATGCATTTTCCTGTGCGTTTAGACTCTCATTAATGTGTGCCGATGCCGAGCTTATTAATATTCATGGCACTTTGGCCGCGCTCTATGGCAGGAATGGGAAGCGCAGGCAGGAATCTAATAATCCCTGATTGTCAACATGGCGCTGTTTGTTGTTTTTTTTTTACTGCAATTAGACTCCCTCGGTTCCTCGTCGCCTCGCTGATGGGGAAAAAATGAAGCCAGCCGCAGCAGCAGCAAATCATTATGACACCCAAGGATGAAGGTCAAGAGTTTTCAGTGAGAGAGGACAATTAAAAAGAGGAGGCACATGCTCCCCTGACACATTTACATCCCTTACACCAGGCGCCATTTCATTCCTGCACACAAGCAGAATTCAATTTAACAAAAGACTCTGTGCGTCATGTGAACGTCGCTCTAGGTTAACGCAATGTTTATGGTCCTTGTCTTGCAAGGATGGACAAACTAGTCCCGAATTAGTGATCTGTTTCCTGTCCTTGCATCATTTTTCCACATCGTAGACCAAAATTGCTCATAAAATACTACAACATAGCAACAAACCCTAAGAGACACACCTTAGAGACTGCTGAATACTTGTAATGCGTGTTTATAGGGCCCTGAGTATTTAGGGCACCTGTTATGTTCCCCTTGCTGTGCCCATATCATGCCTTCCAGCCATGGATACCATCTGCTGTATGAGGGCCTGGTACAGGGCAAGTTCTCGGCTCTGCTTGTTTGCATCTCATTTGATTTACACTTGACCTGGAATATAGGAACTTGATAATCATGTATGATTTAATTACAGAGCAAAATGGATAAATAATCATTTGAATAATTAATAAAAATGTATGACTTATAAATCAATAATCATTAAGCAAAATAAAAATAAATAAATAAAATGAAATAGAATTTAAAATATAAAAGGAACTTCTTTCACTTATAGCAGAGCAGTAGTAAGAAGAATCACCGAATTAGGTTCGGATAGTAATATATTAAATTAAAATACAATAAATAAATAAAAAAAAAATAAAAAGTTTGGAGAAAAAATATTAAATGCAAACTAAAATAAAAAGGGACGAATATGTTTCTTTATAAAATAAATTAAAGTAAAATAAAATAAAATAAAATAAAAAAATTCTATTACCTGCACCATTTTATAAGCCATAGTATAAAATAAATAAATAAATAAATAAATAAATAAATAAATAAATAAACAAGTAGACCAGATAGTAAATTGGATTGAAATAACAGTATATCAAAACTTAATAAATAAATAAAATAAATGTATCATAAGCTAAACAAAAAGAAATTAAAATTTCTGTCACCTGCTCCATAAATAAAAATAAATAAATATTAAAAACAAAATATGCTAAAATGAATAAATTACAATTACAATGAATTAAAATAAATTATATTCAATATAAAAAAAATAAATTAAGTGTAAATTAAATGTAATAAATAATAAAATAGTAAAATAAATAAAGAAATAAAAATTATATCATTATTATATACAGAATAAGTAAAAATAAACAAATAATAGAATTAGTAAAATAAATATACATTTATAAATTAAAATATAAAATAAAATGTTCCCTCGCTACTTTGTGGTTCACCTTTCGTGGACTCTATTAATAGAAAACAGATTCTATTAATAGAAAAAAATATATTGTGGATTTGCGCTGTTTCGCGGGTTTTTACATTTAAAAAAATCACAAAAAATATAAAAAAAATATATTAAAAACATTAATTCTAAAAATAAAAAGCGTATTTACTCAGAGGATGAATACTCACCAAAAACGAGAAGTAAGACTAGAGCATCCGCTACTAGTCGCTACTTACCGACATGACAAGTTTTTATCTGCGGTTTTGTGTTCGCTGTTTGTGAAAGTTTCATTATAGACTAAATTCATTCAAGCCCTACGATGTTACCCAAACGTTCAGCAAGTTTTACTGCTAAAATAGTGTAGAAATACTTAAATAAATATAGCGTTCCTACGTCACAGATTTTTGTTTATCGCGGGTGGTCCTGGAACATAACCCCCGCCATAAACGAGGAAACACTGTATATAGATTATAGAAAAGAAAAAATATTTTTAATGAAAACTTAAGTTTAAGTTCAACTTAAGTTGACAAAAAGAGTTACATTCTCTCTGAATTCCAGATTGATCCAAGCAGCACTCAATCAAAACCAGAAGATAAAGATCCAGACTGCTGAGTTAGTAGAGGAATAAACTTATTAGTTGAAGCAGGGGTCGGGAACCTTTTTGGCTGAGAGAGCCATGAATGCCACATATTTAAAAATGTAATTCCGTGAAAATCATACAATACGTTTAAAACTAAATACATGCTGTTGTTATGCTGTTGCTAACCAATGATGAATAAAGTACTTCTTACCATTAATGTGACTTCTGGTGCTGCATGGTTTTGCTGAAAATCATGCCGAATTTGCAGGCGTTAAGACTTCCATCCTTTAAACGTGATCGTAGGTTGGTCTTAATGTTCTTTAGATGTGGGAAGACTGCTCACATGCATACGTAGAGCCAAACACGGTACGATCGTGAACAGTTCTTGCTGACGGAGGCATGTCTTTTATTTGTTTGATTATATTGTCTTTATCCAAAAAGTCGTCAAAAAAAAAAGTCGTTCTTTGGCAACACCAAGCATGAATGTTTTTTTTCATACTCTCCATCTGTGAATGGCTTTCCGTTTCTCACAATTGCACAATTGAATTCCAGTCACCTTGTTGGGTCTAAACACAGAGTTGCTGCTGGTTAGCTTGCACTCTGCACAGTAGCTCTTGACCTGCTTTCTTCTTGCTGTCAAACTGCCGATTTATATTTCACTGTTTCATCGATGCAATTTTAGTATTGCATATTAGACACACTGCAGGACCTGCTCTCCCCACAAAGGCGAATTCCTTTGTCCAATTTCACTGAAAGTACGATATTCTTCATATTTTTTCTTTTAGCCATCTTCTTCGATGAAAGGGTTTCTGCAATTAGCTAGCTGACTACTCGATTAAAAGGAGGGAAGTTTACTTCCTGACCTCACAACGACTTGAGTACTTTGCGCATTATCTAATAAAAATTCGTTTTATCTTAATAGTGTTGTCTCGGAGGACAGCTTTGATTGGCTCCAGCCACCCGTAACCATGAACATGAGCGGTAGGAAATGATAGGATTGAAACACATGAGAATGTTTTATATTTTTAACGTTATTTTTTGTTTATTAAAGATTTGTCTACAAACCAGATGGGGCTCTTTTGATGGCTGCATCTGGCTCGCAGACAAAACTTTAATAAACACAAAATAATGTTTAAAATATAAAACATTCTCATGTATTTCAATCCTATCATTTCCTACCACTCATGTTCATGGACATAGGTTCCTGACCCCTGAGATAAAGAATATAACTCTGTGATTGTGTGAGAATCTCTCTCTCTTATCTTAACTAATCAGATCTTATACATAACAGCATGATTTATTCAGTCCTGAGTTTAAACACCCGTTTCAAACTCCTTTCTCACGAGGCTTTTCTGCAGTCTGGAGAAATCTAGTGTGTTTTTTCCTGACCATCACCAGCATAATCTCTTCGGCCTCAATCACAATCAAACGAACATTTTCTCCAGCTCAGTGAGTGCAGGCTAAGAGTGACTCATTTTTTTCAGGCTTGATGGACATCTACAAAAAGAAATGCTTCCAGGATTACTGTAATGTTTCTGGGCAAATTCTTTCTTCATTTCTTCTGCTGTTCCACCAAAATCAAAAGGTACCAAGCATCATTAGAATTATTGCTGTAAGTCTAGAGTTTGGTTTGTTCTCTCAGTGTTATTTTCTCAAGCTGTAAATGAAAATGTTATAGCGTGTAAGGAACCGTCTTCTTTGGATTAAGGCCACTTTGAGTCCTGAAAATAATAATATAAATATAGCCATAAGAAATGCTAAATGCTTGAGAAAAAAATGAATAGTAATTATTCTGTAATTAATTATTATTATAATATAATACAAAATGTATTTATTTATTATAATATAACATTAATATATACAGTAGTAAAAACAATCAGTAGACGGGGTTGGGATAGCAAGACCATAAAATGATGTTATATTATGTTATATAATAAAATGATATTATAAATAAATAAGATAAAATAAATTAATAAAATATATTAAAATAAAACTCAATTAAATTAATAGAATATATGCAATATATAAAATAAATAAATTAAATTAAAATTTCAACTGCAGCAGAATAAATACCATAAAATAAACAGTAATTTTTACAAAAGTATTATAAATAATAGAAAATAAAACAAATTGATTTTGAAATGGACTGGGATAACTAAACTACTACTAAAATTAAATTACATTAAATTAAAACATATCTCCTGCAGCAAAATAAATACAAATGAATAAATAATAGACAATATTTCTGTTACCTATAATGAAGTAAATAAAATGATAAAATAAAAATAATAGACTAAATAAAAAATAATATAGATTAATTGGTAAATTGGATTGGAACAACAATAAACAGTATTAAAATGAAATTAAATGAAAACTTATATCACCTGCAGCAAAATAAATAAAAATAAATAAATAATAAAAGTAGTAGAATAAATTACATAAATGAATAAATAAATATATTAAACCATTAACTGAGATAAGAAGTGAGATAACATTTAAAGTAAAATATATAAATAAAATATAAAATATATATTTATAAGTCAACCAAATTAAATTATAATACAAATAAATTAAATAATATAAAATTAAGATATATGTCTATCACTTGCAGCAGAGTAAATAAAAATAATAGACTAAATAAAAATAAAATAGACCAATCAGTAAATTGTACTGGAATAACAATGGATCAAGGTCAAAGATATCTGAAATGTATCAGTTTTATTTCTCTTTTATCCTAATTATAAATTCTCAGATGTTTCAGATTATGACAGAGGATTAAATAAGTAATTCTTGTTTTCAGAATTAAAAACCAGGGAATTATTAAACAGATGTGGAATAAAATTAAAACGATTTAAAGTTTATCATCAGGCTTCTTCTCCAGCCCGGTTTGAACCAGTGGGTCGATTTCTTATAATAATTATCCAACATTTTCTCGTACTTATGCACTTTATTGCTTTTCCAGTATCGTTCAGGCCTTTAATTGCAATCCTGAATGTATAGGAATAAACACACAGATGAAATATTGTGCTCTCGCTTTGTTTTGCTGATGCCGTTATTTATCACACGATAACAAACCTTTTAGGGCCGGATATCATTTGGAACAAAGAACAGAGGAAAATGAGCTGGAGCCACACACACACACACACACACACACACACACACACACTGTTGAGTTGCCATATAGAGTGTTATGCAGATTGGTGAAGGTCAGTGCATTGTTTAAGGACAAATAAAACAAACATTGTAGTTTATCCCAATTTAGAATGTGTACACCTGAAAAAGTTTGTGAACCCCCTGAGTTGGTAACTGAATACAGTTGTTTTTTTAAGTAATACAAAAATACATTATGCTTGCTGGAACCTCAGACCTAGTTAACTGTGAAAAGCAGATTTAATTTTGCATTTAATGCCAACTTTCCCTGGTCAGGGTAACAGGTGGTGTCCTTTGTCCCAGGGTAATACAGGGCACAGACTTACAGATGCCCTGCGTGAGATGCCAATCTATCAGTGGTCTGGAAAATGGGGAATTATCTACTGGCTGAAGATATTCCAGGAGTATTATTATTGCCTGATAATTGCCCTCTGAAGAACCTTGAAGGTCTTTAAGTAATAGCAATGCCAGCCATAACAAAGCAGCAATGCTATAATTACATAAATAAAATAAATGAACTATAATGAGGTAATAAACGTTAGTTTGGATTTATATTCTTAACAAGGAGCCTTATCCTTCCAATGAGTCGAGGTTCATCAGTGTTAACTTAAAATGAGGATTCATTTTTAAGCTCTAAAGCTCAGAGAAACAAAACCTTTTTCCTCTATACTTTATTTCTTATTTCTAGTATTTTTCTTTTTTCTTTCACTCTGATTTTTTTCTGTTGGTAGAATAGTGGATCTTAGTAACATCCTGCATTAGAAATGTATTAATAAGTTTAAACTAGAGGGCACCACTACACACCTGAGCAAAAATGGGCAGAAACTTAATATGGATTTGTGTTTCCCATTTCCACGTGGAAGTGACGCTTAAACAGACCTCACCTTGCCAGAGGCAGGATACGAACCATCTTTGGGCACCAGCTGAGCCTCTCTGCTTTGCTCGCCTCCAGCAGGGTGAACGGTGGTCGGTTTGCATGTCAGTTGCACAGAGGGCAGGTTCATGTCTGCATTTCAGATATCAGCTGCCCATCGGTCGATGCCAGGTTCAGGTTAAGATCCGGTACCCTTATGTCTGGTGTCACCTTGCCAGGGGCTTCAATCCTTTGAATTTGTTTTCGCTTAGAGCTTTTTAATCAGGATTATTTTATTGTCATTAATTAATTTTTTTCCAAAATGTGAAACACTGCTTATTCCTTCCCTTTTAATGAGTACCAGACGAACCCTAAACGTCTACACGTACTTACCTAAACAAGACATAAATATATTGTAGAGCCACTCAGGACTCAGGGGTTCAGTAAGTTCATCTCTTAAACTGAATTCTTGACCCCCGTTTGCCTTCGCCTCCACTTCAGGAAGCACTCTGACCTCGGTGAAATACAGCGAGCCACATTAATACCAGTTCCGTTATAAATCTTATTTATGGTAACATTTAGGGTTGTCCTAAATCACGAGCTCCTGCTGGGACCAGAGGTACAACTGCAGCCTCACAACATGGCTCTCATTTAACACAAGGAAACACAGCTCCTCATTTTACACTCACAAAAAAGTGGATTCATAAAGTATAAGCTGTAAAACTTTGTTTTTATTTTTTAGGACGTCCCATTCCGAATCCACATAGTCCTCTGGTCCAGAGGATTGTTTGATGTTTTGAAACTGTCCATTGTTCACCCCGCTCGGGCTCAGCTGTTTTTCTTGCTTTCTTAAACCTTCATTTCTTTGTTTGGTTATTTGTTTTTTTGTTCCTTTTCCTTACTTTTTTTGTTTTTTTTCAATATTTTTGATCTGTCAAGCATTCGTTGCTATGCATGTTGTTGTTGTTTTTTTTCTTACTTTTCTCTTTAGCATTCCTTGCTATGCTTGTTGCTTTATTTTTTCCTTACTTATTTAGCATTCTTGATTTTAGTATCTATTTCTTAATTTTTGATTTTTTTTCTTTCTTTAGCATTCATTACTTTGTTTGGTTATTAGTTGCTTTTTTCTTTCTTCATTTTTTTTTAGCATTCCTGGTTTTCTTTTTTTTCTCTTAAGTGTTCATTACCATGCTTGTTGCTTTCTTTCATTTGCAGTTTTGTTTTTTCTTTATTGCTTAAGCATTCCTGATATTCTTTTTTTAGCATTCTGGGTTTTCTTTCTTTCAATAATTATTTCTCATTCACTTCTTTCTTTCTTTCTTTCTTTCTTTTATTAGTTTGTTTGTTTTTGTTTCTTTTTCTTACTTTATTAGCATCCTTGGTGTTCTTGATTTTTTTTTTATGTGCTCTTTAGCAGTATTATTTTCTTTCTTAGCATCCACTGCTTTCTTACTTTCTTTATCCCCAGGAGTCCAATGTTGATGTGCTTTACCCCACTCCATTAATTGTACTTTTAACTTTGTTTTAATTAAATTTTTTAAATTTCATTTTACTATTATAATTTTTTAATTCTGTAAAGCACTTTGAATTGCCTCGTGTATGATTGGTGTTATACAAATAAACTTGCCTTGCCTTGCCTCCATTGCGCTTGCTGAGTGGTTAAATTGTTGGAGCATTTGTTAGATTGTTCGTTGGTATCTTTCATGCCCTATGCCCCTCCCTCAGCACTAGGTGCACACACTTTTAATAAGTTGATGGTGAAATATCCAGGAGGTAAGAAATATCATTTACTGACTTGTTGTCACGGTGCCATCCTACTATAGTGTCAGTCTCAAAGAATTTTATACCGACCCGCTTATTTGATCTAGCTATCTAATGGGACTGAATGGAGAAAGAGAATTCAATCATTAAGCAGGTGTCTCAATACTTTCGTCCATGTGGAGTTATATCTTATATATACCATATATCATATAAAGTTTATAAGGTTGCCAGATCCAGTAATGCTGCTGGATGTTAAACCTCAAGCAGCTGTAATGTTCGTATATAAATACATCATTGTAAAAGATCGGCGTCTCTGATCACCGTGATTCATCAGCAGCCCAAGGCTATGTGTGTGTGTGTGTGTGTGTGTGTGTGTGTGTGTGTGTTTCAGCTATAAACACACAACACAGTCCTTCATTACTCCCACACACTTACTGTCTGTCCTTCCCACTTTCCTTAGATCTCTCTCCATGCCTTTATATAAGTTTATTGTCTGTTAAATTCCTACATCGATACGTTTATTACCATAACACCACCAAGATGGAATGCCATCGTAACCTTGGCATGCTCATGCTTGCAGCCAGGGTAAAACATTTTAATTCAGGGATATAATAAAGGGGGGCACAGAATGTAATTGCATATATGTGCATATTTTATATGCTTTTTTCCATATATGGAAATATATTATTTAAATATTTTCCAATATATTGCCATATATTATTGTTTCATAAGGGAAGGTAAGGAACACAGTAAACAAGGTGCCAATTCAATGCAAGGCATTTAAGGTGAACATGTAAACTCCACAGGTAGAGTTGGGTGAGACCCAAACCTGGGAATAACTGGACCGTTGAGGCAACTGTGCCAACCACCACAATGAGGTGACAGTGGAAATTACCCCCCCCCCCCCCATATGCCATCATATCACTAAGTTAACCCAAATTTAAGCTGCAGAGGTGCTTTCAGTGCTTTTCAGAGTTAGACATCGTAGGCAGACACAACTGAGGAAGGGGAGGATGGTTATGAATCATCAGACACTGCAATGGTGGCCCCTACCCAGCCCTTTGATTGATCTGCATCCTGTCCTGGGCATCTTTGTGCCTGCACCCAAAGGCTTGTGGGTATAGGTCACAGAATCCTTACAGTTCTGAACTAAACAACGGCGATGAAAAAGAAAACATTTGCTTATTGACTACAGTCGATTCTGGTTAATGGGACCAGCCACTTATTCAGAATAAATCCTAAAGTACCGACACAAATCCTATTATATATACGTGTAATGTTATTCCGCTTATTTGGACCAAAATTCCGCTTAATCGGACCAAAAACGTGTACAGTATGTAATAT
>JAUZSU010190468.1:0-12108 GCA_034780255.1 Parotocinclus maculicauda
ATCCTTTACTTTTTGTGCGCACACACATATGTTATATAGATATATATATATATAATTTTTATTTTATTAAATTATTAGTATTGTATTATTTATTTGTATAATTTATTTTATATTAATTTATATTTATGTATTTCTTTATATTTATTTAATTATCATATATGTAATATAAATTGTATGTTTATATATTTCTTTAATTTAATTTATTATTATTTTATTATATATGTATTTATTTTATATTATAATATATATATATATAATTTATATTTATATGTATTATTTATATTTATTTAATTCAATGTATTATTATTTTTATTTCATTTATATGAATTCATATTTGTACATATTTTTATATTATTCATATTTATATATTTATATATATTTATTTATTAGTTTTATATTCTCAATCTTATTTATTTTATTGTATTTATGACATGTTTTTTATTCACAATTTTCTTAACCTTCTCATAATATTGTTTTTCGCTCCTTCTTTTATTATAATCTAACCTGTATTCTGTTTCTTATATTTCATTCAATTTTTTATTTCAATGTTAATATTTAGTGTCTGCCTGTTTATTATGATAAATGTAGTATTTAGGTCATTTCGGTTTATTTCTAAAACATGTTCGCAGCTCCAGTTCCTACTGCCATGAGGTCACATGACCTGCCATTGAGGAGCAAATGTTAGCACGAGCTAAATGCTAGCAGAAATAGCTATTACAAACAGATAGGCTACAATACAGAGCTTTGTAGAGCAGCCTTGGGAAATCCTGCAAACTTAAGCAAACACAAGGCGACTCATCGGCATGTTCTGTATTTACCCTCACGTTGACGCCGTTTGGCAGAAGATCCGCTCCACAGTGGCTTACAGAAGTGCTTGGAACAGTTCTAAGCATCCAAGTCTAAACATACCAACAAGAGATGGACGGCACTGCCAGATCCACCAGTCGATACGTAAATAACAGAAGCACATAAAGAAATCCATATGTGTAAGCAGTCGTAATGAAGAAGCCGGGCTCTGTGAGGGCGTGTCAACAATAAAGTGTTTACTGGCTCGTATTTAAATCAGCACAACTGCTGTAACGATGTAATTACAGGCCAGCTTTTTAGGGGTGCCATAACCTGGGGGTGCCACCAGCCACAATTGGGCGTGTCGGAAAAAGAGATAATGGGACAGGGATCATGTTTCTGCTTCATCAAGGTGCTGGCAAAAGTCCTGGTAGTGTGGTAGGGTCGGGTATCACGGGCGCTCATAATTGGCTGGTGCCCGGTCCAGGGCATGCTGTACCCCTCTACATCTCTGCCCACTGGATATAACTGGTGCCCGGTCCAGGGCATGCTGTACCCCTCTACATCTCTGCCCACTGGATATAACTGGTGTTACAACCTTAAAAAAGAAAGATAAAAATGAGAACAGCATCCCTAAGCATCCCTATCCTGGTCCTGCAATTAAAAACCTTATTTTATTCCAAATCTGTGAGTTTGTTTACGTAAACTAAGTTTTTTTTTCGTCCCCCAGTCCTCGCGATGCACGAAAATGTGTTGAAGTGTCCGACCCCAGGGTGCACGGGCAGAGGCCACGTCAATAGTAACCGCAGCACTCACCGGAGGTATGTGATACACCAGCAAGCGATCTTAAAACCAGGTCGGATTTATAGTGAATTTTTTATTGTTCTGCGAATTAAATGGTCCTTTTTTGATGTATCTTACGTATAAATATCACCAAAAAATCCCAAAATATATTTAAAAACTATATTTGCCTAGTTTATAATTTAAAAAACACACGACACGGCGTTTAAGGGTTTGACGAACACATTTTCAGGATTATAAAGGAACGACCTTGTGTTGTAATACATTAGAAAGCCAAAAAAAAAGGAAAAAAGAAAAATAAAGTGTTTTTCTATAATTATTGATGACTCACTGAGGGCAAAAAGAGACAGATAAAATGTAGTCATACTGTAATTCCCTTTTAAAAGCATCCAGCCAGCTTTTCTATCACACTGAGATCTAATTTCATGGAATGTGTTCAGGTGCATAAAAGGTACGAAAACGTAACAAAAATCTTTTTTCTGGTCTCATCCCAGTTTGTCAGGCTGCCCAATCGCGGCGGCGGAGAAGGGCTCGAAACCTCAAGATGACATGCCCAAGTGCAGACAGACTCCAGAGAAGATGGCAAGGTACGAAAAACAAGCACGGGTGAACGTTTTGGGGTGTTTTTAGTTTCTGTCGTAACGTTTTCGTTTTTTATTTTATGATCCTTGCCTTCTGGTTCTTACGGCTAGATACAGGTGTGCATATGTTCCTTTTTATACAGTTTATAAATGTTACCGTTTTAAATAGGACTGTTATTATTATTATTATTATTAGTAGTAGTAGTAGTAGTAGTATTAGTATTAGGCAGATCTTGTTCATGTCCTCTTGTCTCTCTCCTTTTCAGACCTTTGGTTCAGATGAAGAAGTTTGATTTCGGGCAGTTGGCATATCGATTCGCTCATCCTGTAGCCGCCCTGCAGGCTGGCATGGCCAAAGACATGGATAAGTACAGCAAGGGTCATTTCGACTACGCCAGTTTTGACGCTCAGGTGTTTGGCAAGCAGGCCCAGATGGCACCGGATCAGAACCAGGAAGCGCCGCTGCTCCCCGACTGTGAGTTTGGTTCATACGTGTTTAACCCTCGTGTTCTGTCTGCTGTCATTATTAATTATATTCTTTTTTAACCTCAGCTCATGACCAAAGTTTTGACCTGGTTAGGTCGTTAACCACTGGGCTCTGGCCCAGTCTTTAGGATGTTGACCTGGTTAGGTTGTTACCCACTGGGCTCTGGACCAGTTTTCAGGGTGGTGACCTGGTTAGATCGTTAACCACTGGGCTCTGGCCCAGTTTTCAGGGTGTTGACCTGGTTAGGTCGTTAACCACTGGGCTCTGGCCCAGTTTTCTTAATGTTGACCTGGTTAGGTCGTTAACCACTGGGCTCTGGACCAGTTTTCAGGGTGTTGACCTGGTTAGGTCGTTAACCACTGGGCTCTGGCCCAGTCTTTAGGATGTTGACCTGGTTAGGTCGTTAACCACTGGGCTCTGTCCCAGTTTTTAGGGTGTTGACCTGGTTAGGTCGTTAACCACTGGGCTCTGTCCTAGCTTCGGGATTTTAAACTGGTAAGATTGCCCCTTGGGCCAGGTGTGCCACAAGCCAGCACAGGGCCACCCACCGTGTGTCACTATGTATGTTATACAGTGTCAGAGCATCTTGTTTCAGCTCCTTTATTGACCTTTATCATAATGACTGATTCTTTCGGATCAGGTATGTGATCGGATCCTTTCTAATTCCCTCCCTGTCTCCGTTTCTCAGCTCCCCCACAGTTCCTAAGCTTCCTGGGCGCAGGAGGTTTTGTCCCTCGACCCGGCGGCCAGAGCCCAGGCTGCCCCAAAACGCCATGCAGCGTCCTCCAGCCAGGCACGGCGTCCACCGCCATCCTCAACCTCTCCACCCGTTACCGGGACAACAGCGATGCCCGGCCACTGGCACCGTTCACAAAGGTAATCAAATTAGAACCCCGGGTGGGGGAGGGGGGAAGGTATTTAATGTGGCTATTCTGCAGCAACTGTGATTTGTGTATGAAAAAGGTGGGCGAGAACATCAAACAACACTTTTTTGGCACCGGGAACTGCACGTCTCTCTGGTGGCACAACAACAAGAGAGTTTTTTTTTTTCCCGGTCTTTTCTCTTTTTCCCCTCTCCTCCATGCCCCCTAAAGCTTTAATGTACACAAAGGAGAATTTGTGTAATCACATCAAAAGGAGTTGCGGAGAGAAAACAATCAGGCTTTTTCTCTATTACAATTAGAAAGCTTTTTGTAAAACATGTGGCCAGGTATTTGATTTATACCTTAATGCTAATGCAGGGCTTCTCCTGCCTGGGTTTAGCGTGTGCATGACGGGTCGTGTGCGTGTGCGTGTGTGTGTGTGTGTGTGTGTGTGTGTGTGTGTTTGGGTTTTTTCCTCCAGCTGCAGACGGGGGAAGATATTTTTAAGTAAAATATTATCAGGGATAAGCTGGCTCAGATCGATCCTTAGCATCCGCCGCAAACAAAGCAATTACAGATTGCAGATTTTTTTTCGCCCACGTTGTTCACTTTACGTCCACACTTGATCCATTGTCAAAGAGAAAGTTTGTAAACCCCTCAGAACATCGGTGTTAGTCACTCCCAAAGTGGCTCGACACCGACGCGAGAAATTCTGACTGTCTAGACTGGAAACGTACTTTTAAAACAAGTCAACGTCTCCAAACTTTGAGTTCAAACCCCCTGTTCTTTTCACGTCAAGACTTTTTACGCCTCGTAACATTTAGAGACGCTCTTCTAATAATCTAAGCCCAATCCCAAACTGAGAAAGGACAAGGCCTAGGGCGCCAGGGGCAAGAAAAACCCCCCTAAACGTTACGGAAGGGCCCTTGTGAGGACCATGACATAAACATGAATAGATAAATAAACCTTATTTTATCCACGCTTCCCTTTCTGAGTTGGTTATCCTCACAAAGTTCAGACGTGGCCTCATCGGTCAGCAGTCGGTAAATTTTTGACGTTGGAATCTGTCCCCAAAGCTCTGCTGTTGGCTTTCGAAAAGTTGGTTACGTTTTAAGATACGTTTGCTGTGGATCACGAAGCGTCTAGGTGATACAGGAGATGTTTCTTCCAGCTCTAACTTTGTACTAAGCGACACAAATGGAACAAAAAGATTTTTATTCTGATAATAACGATAATAAGAGTGGCCCCAGTGCGGCCTGGGATCCGTGTTTTGGCCACCCCTGCTCTAAGGATGAAGATTTTGGAACCAAACCAGACAGGTCATGGACTGTTCCTGATCCGGCAGCCTTGCCGCTTCGCCTCGGTGTCGCCTTCGGTGTACAGATTATATATATATATATATAGGGCCACGCTGCCTTGTGTGAAAGTTTTGGCACCCTTACCGTCCCCGGTGAGGGTCGTTCCTTTGGAATGGTGTCCTGCGTAAAGCGAGAGTTCAGCGAGTTAAAGCTTGGCACCAGGACGAGCGAGCGGAAGTGTGATGCGAAACGATTTAGACACCTACACAGCAAGCGTTCAGTGGGCAGAGGGAGCAGGTACTGTACAAACTGAGTGCATGAATAAAACAGTGTTAGCTCCTCCGTCATCTGTGGACGTCTGCCTCCAAGTGTCTATGCATCTTAAGTATCTCGGGTGGTGGCGTTTCGGGCCAAGTCGCTCTCGCCTTCTCCAGGAATGATACACTTTGTGCGAGTGTGTCACAGACACAACGGTGTACCTGACAGCTCACTAGATGCGCCGTATTTATAGGCGCTCGTGTGCTACCCCGGGACCTGCGCTGAGTCCCGGCCGTGCTCCGGGTCTTCCTTAAAAAGGGATTCTGTGTTAACCTATTCTGGGCACACAGAAAGGTAGTTCTCCCCGTAATACCCGCGTGCCAGCTCCCAGGTGGGCACCGACCTGGAACTCGAACCATGGTCTTGAATGGTACATATTTAGCGCATGAAATTTTTATTCAGTTCCCCTTCTGGGTACCAGGGTTGTCTCCGGCGCCCCTGTCCCCCTGACCAGGACAAATAGGGATAAAACTTGCAAAACGGGTTACATGTGTCCTGCAGAAATCACAACTCGAGCACAGTGTGTACTGCTTAAGGAATACATGACTGTTTTTTCGAACAGGGCTTGGCAGGGATTGTTTGTGAATATCTGGGTGGATGATCCCCTGCTAGGCCTCCCTCAGACACAGCCATGTTATAATCCTAAAATGCACCCTGGAACTCGAACGAATTGCCACCGCCCCACCAAAACATCTCGAGTACTTGAAATATAAAGGAATATCCGGTGAGGACCAGGGTCCGATGTGAAGACCTGGACCTTCTAGAAGACCTTCTACGTAGTTTTGATATTTATTTTTTGCAGTATGTCACTGTAAGGGGCAGCGATTTAATAAACGATGCCCACTTGTGCCAATCAGGACTCTGTGATTGAGGTTGATGAGAACGGCACGCTGGACCTGAGCATGAAGAAGAAGAAGGAGAAGATCTTGGATTCTCCGGTCATCCCAGCGTTAGGAGAGGCCGTGTTCACCGACCCCTCGCTCGGTAAAGTGGGGGGCCTCCAGATTTCCACCGCCTTCTACCGTGCCGTGTACGAACAGGACAGCTGGGACGCGCCGCTCAATTTCAGCAAAGTGCCCCTCCAGCAGGACAAAGAGGTAGGTCCAGTTATTAGGACTGCAAGTCTCTCAGTGATGCCCCTCAGGTCTGTTATTTGTCCTCGCCTCTGTACTGCATACCTCACCTGTACTACCTCGTGTGTGTAAGGATAAGGTCAAGCAAATATTTGGTCTCTTAGGGCAAGTTTCCTTTTTTTATGAAAGCGCAGGGTGCAGGTAGAGGCAAACATCCACTTTTTTTGCTCCACGGAGAAAAGGCCGGAGATGTTTTGATTGCTTGACGGCGTCCTCGCGCTGGGCTCGTAACAGTTAAGCTCCCGAGCAATATGGCAGTCAGAAATTGGAGGAGAGCGTCTTCTAAAAGCTGAACATTTTGATCCTCTTTGGCATCGGCAAACCGAGCCAGACAGTTCATCCAGCTGTCTGATTCTTCTCCTAACATCTGCTACTCGGAGATACGTTCCTTAAATATGCAACGTAGAAGTCAATCCCAAGGATCATAAACGCTGTGAGGGATTAAAAGACTTCAGATGGTTTAATAATGGAGTTTAGTAATAATGCCTAAGCAACGCGGCGTCAGCGTAACATCTGCCGTGCCCACGGACCACCGTTTCCTTCTTTCTCATTTTTTTGGCTCACCATGTTTATTATGTGATCTTTGGCGTCTTTAAGATGGAGCAGCTGGACAGGATGTTGTTGGACGACATGGCCATGACCAGCCCAAAGAACAAGATGCTCATCAGGGACGCCAAGAAGGAGCTTATGAGGTACAGGCCAGCGATCAAACAAATTAATTCACTTTTTTCTTCTCTATAATCATCTTATATCGTTCACTTTACTGTTTACTTTTGTTCAGTTTCAACATTTTGAAATGATTGTGATTGTTTTTCCAAAATCCATGTTGGTTTGTACAGTTTAATAAAATGTAGTGAATATATTTTAAATTAAACCTTTAATAAATCTACATTTTACAAGTAACTTTGCTTTAAAATTAATAAACAAAACAGTATTTTAAAAAAAAATTATATGAAAGTGTTTAAATATTATTTAGTTAGAAATTTACTTATTATTTAGATGTAAATGTTAGTATTATTTAAGTATAAATGTGAGTATTGTTTTTTCCAAGCTATAATTTAGCGGTTAAGAGTTTGGGGGATCCCAATTTAAAACTGGTTTGTGTAAATGTAAGTAAATAAAAATATTATTTAAGTATAAATGTAGGTATTATTTAAGTAATGATTTAAGTATATTTAAATATTTGTAAGTAGAAATTTAATAGGTAAATTGAAATATTATTTTAATAGAAATGTAAGCATTATTTAAGTAAATTAATTTTTTTTAAGTTGAAATTTAATAAGTAGATTCAAATATTATTTGAATTGAAATGTAAGTATTATTTAAGTAAATTAAAATATTATTTAAGTATAAGTGTAAATATTATTTAAGTAAATTTAAATATTTTTAAGTAGAAATTTAATAAGTAGATTTAAACATTAATTAAGTATAAATGTAAGTATTATTTAAATAAATGTAAATATTATTTAAGTATAAGTGTAAGTATTATTAAAGTAAATGTAAATATTTTTAAGTGGTAATTTAATAAGTAGATTTAAATATTAATTAAGTATAAATCTAAGTATTATTAAAGTCAATTTAAATATTATTTAAGTTGAAAAGTAAGTATTATTTAGGTAAATTTAAATATAATTTAAGTAGTAATTTAATCAATGTAAGTTTTATTATATTTAAATAATAATTAAGTAAAAATGTAAAACTTTTTTTAGTAAATGTAAAAATTATTCAAGTAGAAATTTAATAAGTAGATTTAAATATTATTTAAGTACAAATATAAGTATTGTTTAAGTAAATTCAATTATTATTTAAGCAGAAATCTAAGTATTATTTAAATAAATGTCTACAAATCCTAAACTAAAATTTAAACTTACGAGTTTGGCATGAAATGATAGAAATGATCGATTTGTGTATATTTTATTATGATTTTATTTGAATTCCTTTGGGTAAAACTTCCATACCTAAGGTTAAAAAAATGAAAAGGTATTTTCTATTATTATCTATTTTACTGTGAGACTGCAGCCTAATTTAGCAGAATGGCCCATAAATGCAAAGCATGTGGGGGCTCGAACCTTTTGCATAAGACTCCTGTGACAGGGAATCAGATACGAGTGACGTTTGTGAAAGACGAGGAGCGCAGTGGTTTGTGCTGATGCCTCACAGAGATCCGGTTCCATTCCTGGCCCGGACCCCACCTGCGTGGGTTTGCATGTTCTCCGTGTGTCTGCGTGGGTTTCTTCCCACGTCCAGAAGACATGCGTTAGGACAGTTGGTGGATTAATGAATGAATCAAATCTTCATCTTACAGCCTTGTGCAAAAAAGTTTGGACACTCCCCGTCAGTTTGGCTCCTTTTCTGAAACGTCATGATTAGACGCATCATTTATAAAATCATATTTATAAATCATTCAGATAAATAAGTTCAGGCTCCTTTCAAATAAGAGCTACTGGGCTTTTTTAAGTATTACTAATTGTCAGATTGTAAATGTGTTCATCTTTGATTTAAATATGTATGTAAATAAAAAAAAAACCAAACCTGAACCTGAACAGACAGGCTGAAGTTTGCATATCTAACGCACGCTCTGCATGACAGCTGTCCAACACCTGGCTGCGACGGGAGCGGCCATGTGACGGGAAATTATGCATCGCACAGAAGGTAAGAGACACGGGGAGGATGTTTTTCGTACGTGCCTCGCCTTACGTCTCTTTTTGCTTCTCTTCCTTAATATCGGAACAGTAAGCTTAGTGCTCTCCTCAGAACCTGTCGAGCTTCACTACGCATGTAAACGTAGATCTGTGTTTATTCTCACCTTTTATTATCCATGCTGGTCAGGGTCACAGGGCCCAGGGATGACCTACACACCCCCAGTTCACCAGGCACAGCCAGCCGTGCCAGACCTGGCACTAAAACCTGGGTACTACAGTGGCGGGCACCCTTATTGAATACGCCTATATCTGTATATTCATTTGTTTATCTATCTGTCTGTATTAAGAGGGAAAATTTTTATTATAATTAATTATATTTAATTTAAACCTGTTTATACGAGACGTAAAAATCTGTAAATGCGCCCTCCAATCGCTATTACCTTCATTCTACATAGCGAGGACAGATTTGTCTTTATTATGGTCTAGTGGACGACTTGTGGTGTAAATATGAGGGATATTTTGACGAGAAAACGCACAAACAACACACAAATCTTTTTTAATTGATGCAAATTCACGTGGTTATGGAGAAAATACAGTATTGCAGATAGAAACGAGTCGGGCGTCTGCCGTTTGGAGTCCAGGATTTGATTTCTTACTATAATACGGCATCTTTTTTAGGACCTTGGGATCAATGATTTGGATTATTAACCTGAGATGGCTAAGTGGTTAAGGTACTAAACTATGGACCTGAAGGTCTTGGGTTCAAATCCCACCTCTGCCACAGTTGGGTCCCTGAGCAAGGCCCTTAACCCACCATGGCTTGGATTGTAAGACTGTATTAATTGTAAGTCGCTCTGGATAAGGGCGTCGGCTAAATGATGTAAATGTAAATGTAATAGGAAGTGATTTTGTCGTTTTGTGATAGGACTTTGCTCATTACTATGTGATAGCGGCTTCCACAGAGTTCAGCCTGGGACACTGAACGAATATTTTTGTGTTAAAAAAACTGTTGAATTTAATTTGTGGGTTGCATAAGTAAAAAATGCGTCGCGTTGAAGTTTAGATCGTACTCTGGCACGAATGGGTGGCGTTTTTTAGTGCATTTAGTGTGAAACAGTACAAGCGAGCACAAATGGGATTATCGACGATTATCGGTGCTGTGCAAAAGTGTTAGGCCACCGTTCGATTTGTTGTTTTAGGAACGCAGTAATGACCACATATAACATATTGTGGGTGCCAAAACTTCATCCCTGATTCCCCCCCTAATCCTCTTCGCCTTTGCTCCCCTTCCAAAAAAGTGGTTTCTTGGCTGCTACTTTTCCAAAACGACTGTAAGGGGGGGGTCACGCTAATTAATGACCACTGTAGACTGTTTTTATTTGATTTCCTTCCCTGTTTTAGGGCCAATTTCCTGTATTTTATAATTATATTAATGAACTTTTAGGCAGGTCGGTCCCTTTTTGAGTCTTGGTTCCTTTCAAGGTTCCTTCCTTTTTTATTCAGGGAGTTTTTCCTTTCCGCTGTCGCCCTAGGCTTGCTCAATTCGGGATTAGTTTAAGATCATATAATATTGTAAAGCTAATTTGAGACAATGCTCCGTTATAAAAAATGCTATAGTAATAAATTTGACTTTGATTATTTTCTTTAATTAGAGACTGATAAATAATTACTGTACCGTTTCTAAACCGGTGGTATTTCTGACCTAATGGTGGCCTGAGACTTTTGCACAGTAGGCTAATGTACGGTAGTATGATCTAAGTATATTAGTATATTTATTTATGCCTTGTATTTAGGAATAAGATCATCACGCAGTGTTATGTTTATAACGCATTCTTTTGTCCTTCTCAGTGTATCTGGATGCCCTTTAGCAGACAAGACGCTCAAATCACTGATGGCTGCCAACGCACAGGAACTCAAGTAAGTCTGACTGGGTTCGAACCTCTTCTGTTGCAAATGGATTTGATCTAAAAAAGTTGGTCTTTCCTCAATTCTGGCCCAAACTGACCGCAAACGACTCGCTTCCTCTGTCACGTGCAGGTGTCCAACTCCAGGATGTGACGGCTCAGGTCATGTTACGGGAAACTATGCATCCCACAGGAGGTACGTTCGCTTAGCTGCAGCATTTCTTGCAAATAGACGATAGTGTGTGACATTTTGGGACTGACAAGACCGCGGCCCCGTCTGAGCAGGAGAACGCCAGGTTTAACCTCCTGCGTGCGATGATTGGCAGTATCTTCTGCATGCATGGCTCTGTGTGTGTGTGTGTGTGTGTGTGTGTGTGTGTGTCCAAGGTTTGACACGTTCTTTCTCTGCCCAGTTTGTCAGGATGCCCTCGAGCCAGGAAGAACAACCTGAAACTCACGCCAAGCAAAGACGAGAAAGAGGAGCCAGACATCAAGTGAGTGGAAAAATAACACGTAAAAAAATATTCCAGATGGATTTAACGAACCTTCCGGTCTGTGACTCTGCACACCTTTTGCTCAGGGCCGTAAATAAGACATTTAAAATAAGAAACATTTAAGGGAAAAAAACACAGGGATACTTTAAAGGCCCAGGTTGACCTAAAGCATGTCTTTGCGATGCAGAAGGAAATTTACAGACGCACAGAGAACATACCAAACTCACACCTGGGTACTGGGCCACTGCAATGCCCTGCTCAGTCACTTATGTTTTATGAACTAAAATCTGATGATCAAAATACCCGTTAAATACTTAACGCCCAGGTATGAATCCTGGCGCTGAATTCTGACCCGGCTGGGCATCAAAAGGGCACGACTGGCACTGTAAACAGTAACTGCTACACAGTCCTGCCATGGACTGGCATCCCATTCACCCAAAATACATGCCAGCACAGGTTCTAGCCCCCCACAACCCTGACCAGGCCTAGGTTCAAATCCTGTACTAGTGTGGCTTATAATGTGAAATTCGACTGGCATCCTGACCAGAGTGGTTACTCCCTGTGCCCAGTAAATGCCAGGGTGGGCTCCGGACCCTCCTCCACGACCCCGAGCAGGATAAGTGGGAATAAAACAGAATGCCTGCGGAAATAATATTCAAAGAAAAGCAGAACGGATTCGAGTTTCAGTCTTGCGGAGTAAATTAAATTATAACAAATTTTTAAATTATAAAACAATATTTTTTATAAAAGGTGAATAAAAAAATATTTCATAAAAATTAAAAAATAAAAACAAAACCCACA
>JAUZSU010190479.1:0-12107 GCA_034780255.1 Parotocinclus maculicauda
ATAAAATATTGACATTTGCCATCTCCACATCATTGCATTCAGTTTTTATTCACAATTTGTTTAGTGTCGCAACTTTTGTGGAATCCGCTTTGTAATAAATTAATTGCGCAATAATTTAATTTAGGTGTTTCATTCAGCCTCGTGATCACGTGAGTATGATCAAACACCTAGCCACACAGTCTGCCCTTATAAACATTTGTAAAAGAATGAGTTGCTTTAAAGAGGTCACTTTCTTCCCTGCTAAATATTCTATGACCAACTGTAAGAGGTTTTATTGAAAAGTAGAAGTATTTAGGCACCCCAGCAACAAAGTGGCTAGTGTATAAAAGTCACCAACACTATTAATTAGTGGACCACTTAAGCAGTAATCGATTTACAAATCGCTGGCTTTAACACAAGCACAATAATTGTGAACTGGAAGCATCATGGCATGAGTTTACATTGCTGAACAGCTGCATGCAAGCCTTCATCACCAAGAATGTTGGATGGATAGGAGTAAAGTACACTGACACTGGACTCTGGAACTGTGGAACTGTTCCATACAGTGATGAATCACACTTCTCTATCTGGCAGTCTAGGGCTATGTGATGTGATCAAAATTACATTACAAAATTATATAGGTCCTTTCATATCCCAATAACGATATATATGACTATATATATATATATTGTGATATGATATAAAAATATAGCACATTTACTGTTAATTCAGTATTTTTTTTTATAAAATGAGGACATTGACACTTATTTTTAAGTTAGATTTTATACACTCAACAAATACGAGCTACTTTTTCATCTTTATTTGTACTTCCTTTGTTCAGAAATGTAATCTATAATATAAAAAAGGAAATAGTAAGATAAATACAGTATGATTAATAGAAAGCATAATTGTCATGGCTGATTTCAATTTCCGGTCATGGCTGATCACGCTACAAAACGCTGTGCATGTCTGTGCTTTAGTAGCTCTTCTTTTAAATCCATGTTTTGTACTTGCTGGACTTTTCTATTCAAAATGACCCTGTTATGAGCATTTTTAGAGAAAGTTTTAATCAGATATAATATAATGATATAATATAATGATATATATATAGACCATGATAAATTATTTAATTCAAGTTTCTTACTCTTTTTACCAAACTTGCTTCGATTATATTTTCCTATTAGGAAGTTTGTAGACATTATTTAGAATATTAGTTACAAGGGTTTTTAAATTATTTGTACAATACCTGACTACATGTAGTTCTCTCATGTTTTTTTAGTCTAAGTAAGTTAAACAACCATAATGACATTTTAACCTCTTTATTTACTAAGGGTGCTAACAATGCTAAAGATGACAGGGGAACATTTTGGGTTATGGCATTATATGACTCCAGTAAAGATATGTACAGTGGGGACTGAATGTCTAAGACCACTAATAAAAATGCTTTTATTTATTATTTATAAACCATACAATCCATGTATACATTTAATTTTAAAATTATATTAATTTCAGAATGTATTTGTATTCTATGGTCCAGAAATGTCTGTGCAGTAGTAGTCATAAAGGACAATTACCTGCTACTACCTGCACTGCTCTCTCAAGGTATACAATCAAAGCATGGTGTGTGGGCTAAGATGTACAGATATCTCACAGAAAATTTTAACCAAATAAAGAAAATTTGAGATTTACCTGCAATAACATTAGGGATTATTTGAGGAGAAGAACAGAAGAACGGTTGATAATACAGTATATCAAACTATTGAACCATGACTCCGGGATATAATCAACTCTGGAAGGAGTTCGGCCCTCTCTGGTGTTTGATACATATATAGAATCAATTATACCATACTAGGGAGGAGTACCACTGCATTCTTCAGAGAAATATAAATAATATACAAGTAGGATTTTCAAATCAAATTACAGCTGTTTTGCATGCTCATGCAGGTATTACATGCTCTTTTTATCTGGTGAATTATTTATCCACTTTATGTACTTGTTTAGAAATCTGTTAATGTTATGACATATTTATGCAGAAATACAGTATATTCAAATATGAATTGAATACGCACTGTGTTTGTGTGTTAGTAATATAATGAGTAGCACAGGATTCTGGTGTTTTTAATTCATTATTGTTGCTGTGTCATCCTGCTTACCAGGAGGGACGTGAGAATACTCCACCAATGAGAGAAGATGACCTCATCCGCATCATCGATGAAGTCCTCCGAGATGATGATAAGAACAATGATGGTTACATCGACTATGCCGAGTTTGCAAGGTCCCTTCAGTAAAAAGGGAAAGCATTTGCTGCCTTACTGTGAGCTCTGTTTACCTCTTATGTAAGTTTAATAGTCTAAATACATTTCAAATACACAGTATAGCTACATTGTTGACAGCCCTGCACCATATTTTCCCTGTTTCAAACTGCCTTACTGAACTCCTGAAGTGAGAAACTCATTGTGTAAATGTGCTGGATACCTACTATACTATTAGCCTATCACAAGTAATATATGGAGGTATGCAAAGCAACCATGTATTGAACCTTTTCGCCACTATATCGGAATGAATGTCCATCTGTTAATACGTCTGTAGTGTGTTTTGCAGCAACATTCTCATGCAGACTAAGAGGTGGATTTGAAATTAGACTTATTCATATCTGCAGAGTGTCCAAGTAAGCACTCTTCATGTAGTGTTGTCCCAACTTAACTAATTTTGGACTTTTTATAATTCAAATTCACAGCACTAGATTAACAGGGATAACAAGGGATATCTGAGTGTGAATAAACTCGTTTTATCTCCTGTTGGTTTCACCGTACACTGGTATATCCAAGTTCAAGTGCTGGAGCAGCCTAGACTTGTGTACTATAGAGTTTTTCATTCACAACAATGCTTTCTTTCCTTTCAATATCAAACAAGCAATTGCAGGGAAATTGCTAACCTGTGGAGTGTAGCAGTGTTGTGGAACTGGGACTGCAAATCACTGGCACAGAGGATTTTGACCTCTACTAATGACTGATTAGGATGAAGTATTCACATATCATAGGCTTGGTGATCATTTTTTCTTTCTGTTATACCAGATGAATGTAGTTCAAGATGTTCTATTTATCATGTGTTAATTATCTGTGCATCCTCAGCCTAACTTGAGTTACTTGAGTAGGAAAGGCATCACGTGTAATTTATTTCTCGTTATGACATTTAATGTTAACTTTGTAACCTGTCATTTACATTTCATATGCAAAAGACCCCAGCCATATTGTCACACGTTAATCCGGATTTTGTTACAACTTCTATTTACACAGTTTGAAGCAAAGGGTTTTGAGAACGACGTTCGAGAAACATTTCAAGTTTCTAAAAAAAGTTCTAAAAAACATTGAATGTTTTTGGAATTAAATTAAAATGTGTGAAGTGATTCCTCTGGTTTATTCTGGCATTCTTCTCGTACCTTTTATCAGAGCTCTGTGCATGTTTCTAATTTCAACAAACCTCCAAAACAGCCAAACATTTTAGTTAAACTGTTTGTTTGTTTTTCAAAAAAGGAGCAATCAAATCATTTACCACAAATGAACTAAAATAGCAAACTCACTGAGGCTCTTTAGGCCTCATTTTCACAGCTTACTCTAGTTCCAGTGCCCAGTTGGCTCCAGTGCTGGAACAGAGGCCATAGAAAACACTGAGGCATGGGGTAGGGTGGAAGCTGGGGCTGCAATGTGATGCAGCTGGCAATACCAGTCCTCATGCTGCCTGCTAGACTGGGCTACATTGGGAGCTGAAGGACAGGTCAAATGAGTGGCAGCTGCTGTGTGAGAAGAGTAATCAGCAGAGGGCAGCACTGAGGAAAATTTGGGTATGTGTGGCAGGGAGTGAGAGCACTGGTAGTGTCTTGCTGAACCAGTACGTATGGTGCCTTGGAGAACCCCGCGACCTGACATTAGCCCTGCTGACAGCACTTTCTGATTGGCCCGGTCCAGTTTCCGCTGCTTGGCACGGCGGTTCTGGAACCAAACCTAAAAGGGTGAAATATCGGATATCTTATTCTTTAGGCATTAGATTTTGTGAATCATCATGTTCATACACTTAAGTATTATTTTATTATTACTATTTCCTCAAATTCTTCATTCCCTTGAGCATATACTACGTTTCAGAGTCATACACTGCATTTCAAAAAGTGTTTGGTATTTATTTCATGGGTGCTGCATTTAAGTCCAGGGTTTTCAGATCCTGTGAGAGAAACAAGGTCTATGGAAACAAGCCCAAAAGAAGCGAATTGCCTTAAAAAAAAGGCTGACTCACTACATTGTGAGAGCATGACCCAGTAAAAAAATGTAAATATGAGAGAGAGAGAGAGAGAAGATCAGAGAGTATAGTTTGTGGGGCCACAACTAATCAATAACTGTGTTCCTAATGGATAACCAGGCATATGAATGGCATTAGATGTTAATGATAGAAAAACTTACATAAGTACTAACAAGCTCCTAATTTCATGAGAAACTCCCTGAACTCTATTTAATTTCAATCGCAGCTCTGCAGCATTCTTGTTGCAGACAGTGAGCAAAGACAGTGGAAGCAATGTCAATTGCAAAGAATGACAATGTCTTACAAAATACTCATCAAACGCATCAAAAACTTTAGGAAGGAAGGTAATCGGACAGCGACGACCAAAGACATTTATGTCAAAGAATATCCAGAAGAGTTGGTCCTCTATAGCATGTCCAAGCACAGGGTAGTTGCTAAAGGGAAACGTTTTTGCGAATTATGCCAGGGCTTAGAGTGAGCAGTTTACATGGAAGGAATGTGGTGATATGGTAGAGATTGGAAAACCATTAATTTTACAGGTCTACATGCCTGTGTTTAGGCTTCTAGACTGAAACAGCATATGTTCAAATGTAAAGCTGCTTCAAGTAACTGGCTTGCTGAAATTCATAAACTTATTTTCTGTGCCACCATGTTAATTGCAACAGTCAAATTTGACAATCACGAGGAAAGGTGAATCCGTAAAGACTTTCGCCGAGTTTTGATTTACTGTCACAACTTCCAACCAAACTAATGCATTGGCTGATCTGATACCGAGGAAGTGAAGCTACTATTTGTAGCAAGTTCTTGTTGCAATGTTTATGTTACTATCAATTAAGATATTTCATGTTTTGTCTGGTCAACATTTAATTTGTTAATAAAAATCCTGCATTTCATTATGCAGCACATTCCAAAAATGTTGGGACAGTAAAACATTTACCACTTCGTAATTTGTTGCATACATACTAAGTATGTTTCAGGTGTTATTTTGTCTCATTCTTCCTGCAAACACATCTTTAGATGTGCAGCTTTGCATACTGTATTGGGCAAGGTCGTACAGGACTTTGTAATGAGTGCAGCATGTGGTTTTGCATTGCCTTGATTAATTGCCTTTTCTGCGTTAATGCTGCTGTCACAGCAGTGTAAATAACAAGGTCTGCAATGGGCACTGCCATAGCCTCGTTCCAAGACAGACCATGTCTTTGTTGCTGAGTTGTTGCTGAGTTCTAGATGGTCCCTTTGGTCCGGAGCACATGGCCCAGTATACAGATTCATCTGACCACTATACACGTTTTCAATGTGTGATGGTCCATTCTAGATGCCTCTGAGCCCAGAGAAGTCAACACCACTTCTGGAAATTAACATGAGGCTTTGTTTTTGCACAGTAAAGATTTAAGGGATATTTGTGAATGTAACTCTGTATTGTAGTGCTTGACAAAGGTTTGCCAAAATAATTTCTTGCTCCGGTGGTTATTATCAGCTATTGATCTTGATGCATTGTTGTCTAAGCGATCAAAGATTACTGGTCAGCTAATTAGCTTTAGCTTGTGCCCTTGGCTTTTATGCTCAGAAATTTGTCCAGATTCCTTAAATCGTATAATAATATAATGCAATCTAGAGGGAGACATTTGCAAATCCCTTCCAACCTTTGTGGTGCATTGTCTTTTAATTAAATTTTAATAATTTTCTTACTTATTTGTTGGCAAACTGGAAATCCTCTGGCCATCTTTGCTCATTAGAAACTGAGCCTCTCTTATGTTCTGCTTTTATACCAAATCATGATTACAATATCTGTTGACATCAGCTGACATCAGAGCTATATCTGATTATTTCTTTTTTTTTATTTTATTTATTACTATCTCTAAATTACCCTGTCCCATTTTTTGGAACTTGTTGCAGGTATGGAATGCAGGAATAAATGTTTATTAACAAATTACTTGAAGTTGACCAGACAAAATATCTCAGGTTTATATTGTCTGTAATAAAATAAAAGTCAGAGTCAATGTAAGAAACACTGTGTGTGTTTTTCTGTATGCATCCTTCATACTGTCCAAACTTCTGATTTGGGGATGCATGTTGCTATAACAAGCAGGTCATAAACAATACAGGTTCTAATGACGTCTAAAATGATTTATTATTACGAACCCATTTACTTTTCAAAATGCTTCTGAAAAAGACTAAAATGTAGATTAAAAATTTGAAATTGTAAGACACTAATAACCACTGAACTACCACTCCCTAATAAATTATCCCCTTATATTTGTGAGCAGTGTAATGTCAGCGTAGAGCATTCTGACCTGAATGCGAGCCTCATTGAGTTTGGTTTGCTGAGCAAGCTCCTCTCGGCAGTAGACATCAGGGTAATGGTTACGTCTGAAGGCTAACTCCAGCTGCTCGAGCTGTTCATGGCTGAAGGTGGTGCGGTGTCTCCTGCGGGACGGGTGGAGTCTCACTCGTCCAGTCACATCCATTACACACTCAGGCCCTGAGCACTCTTTCTTAGAAGGGCCATGAACATCTGCTTCCAATAAGGTAAAATGGGGAATACTTAATTGAAAAATCAAACGTTTGTGTCACTAGTTCCTGATACAAAGATTTTCTGTAATGGATTATCTCTTGTTACAAGTCAGAGATGGATGCAATTCTCATACAGATTAACAAATGAAATCAAGTTGTCTGGACAAAACAGGAAATATTTTAGGTTGACACTGTCTGCAATTAATGTATTTTCCATACTGTCTCAACTTTTTTTAAAATTTGAGTTCGTATATTCATACAACAAACAGGTAAAGTAAATCATAAACAATTGTAATGACTTCTTAAATGACGTATTATTACAAACGTTCACTTTTTAAAATATCCCATTAAAAAACAAAATTGTAGATTCAAAAATTTTAATTGTAAGAGAGTACCTGCCACTGAACTATCACTACACACTGCTTTATACAATGTACCTACTGAATTGATGGAATTTAGTTAGCAAAATCGAATCTCACAAATGGCAGTCCTCCAAGGGTAAAGGGTTAAAGAGCCTTTACACTTCCAAACAAAAAGCTAGGAATCTAATAGGCTGCAGGATTTGCTTCCTAAACTGAATATCGTGAGAGAAAGATACCGGAGGCCAAAGAATTTAGTTGGGATTAGTGGAACAAAGGCTAAAGAAAGTGACTAATTTGGCAAGCTGTGAGACTTGTTTGCACTGACTTCTCTCAGTATGGAAGATAGAATGACAGTTGAATTAGAACTCATCTAATTTAGGTTTAATTATCTTTCTGACTGTTTTACTGATAATACAGCATTCATTTAAGATTTGGTAGTGAACTTGTTGTTATCATGGCTGATTCTAACTTTTTTGGGGGGTTGGAGGGTGGAAGGGAAAATGTTTGTTTAAAAATATGTATTACCATATATATAAAAATCCAAAGTATACTGAACGAAAATTTAAACACAACACCTTTTTGGCTCCCTTTTTTCATGAGCTGAAAAAACTCAAAAGATCCAAGATTTGTTCTATGTACACAAAAGACCGTTTTCTCATTTCTTACATATTGTTCACAAATTTGTCTTAATCTGTATTACAGTATGTGGGTCTGTGGTGGCCTAGTGGTTAAAGGTACTGGGCTATGGACGAGAAGGACTAGGGTTCAAATTCTTTGTCTGCCACAGTTGGGTCCCTGAGCAAGGCCCTAAACCTACAATTGTTTGGGTTGTAAGACCGTATTAAGTGTAAGTCGCTCTAGATAAGGGCGTCTGCTAAATGCCATACATGAATAAATGTTAGTGAGCGCTTCTCCTTTGCCAAGATAATCCATCCACCTCACAGGTGTGGCATATCAAGGTGCTGATTCGACAGCACTGGAAATTGGAATTCATCTGTGAAGAGAAAACCTATCCTACATGCTATACACCATCAAATGTGAGCATTTGCCCAATCAAGTCGGTTATGACGATGAACTGCAGTCAGTTGAAGACCCCAGTGAGGGTGAAGAGAATGGAGATGAGCTTCCCTGGGGCAGTTTCTGACAGTTTGTGCAAAAATTATTTGCTTATACAAACTGATTGTTGAAGCAGCTGTCCAGGTTGCTGGTCGGATGTGGAGGTCCTGGACTGGTGAGGCTATACGTGGTCTGAGGTTGTGAGGCTGGTTGGATGTATTGGCAAATTCTCTGAAATGCCTTTGGAGACGGCTTACAATAGAGAAAAAAACATTCAATACATGAACAACGTCTCTTGTGGACATTCCTGCAATCAGCACACCAACTGCACGCTCCTTTAAAACATGCTACATATGTGGCATTGTGCCATGTGATAAAACTACACATTTTAGAGTGGCCTTTTATTGAGGCCAGCCTAAGGTACACCTGTGCAATAATCATGCTGTCTAATCAGCATCTTTATATGCCACAAATGTGAAGTGAATGAATTATCTTAGCAAAGGAGAAGTGTTCAATAACACAGATTTAGACAGATTTGTGAATAATATTTAAGAGAAAAAGGCATATTATAGACAGAAAAAGGCTATTTGAGTGCACCTCATAAAAATGGGAGCAAAAACAAATGTGCTGCATTTATGTTTTTGATTAGCATAATATCTTGGTTTGTACCCCATATCCATCTGTAATAATAGAAACCAATAGGGGTTATAGCCATTCGAACTGAGCCTGCTAATGCAGCTGACTGATTTAAAGCATTTTTAGAAGTTTGTAAGATATAACCGCATTGTAAACAGTCACATATAGATACTACTAGATAATGCTTACCTGCGCTCGAGCTGACGATGACTTCAGAATACATGTCAGTGAATTGTACCTGAGATTTGGCAGAGTCCATAGCTGTTGGCCACAGTGAGGTTTCAGGTTTGAACAGAAAAAAAGAAGACTTACCTGAGCTTTTACACAACCCCCATCTGTGACATCATTCAGCGATCACACCCCTTATCACTGGTCACTTGTCCAACAAATGGAACTGGACAACATTTTCTTCCCTGATAAAAACTGTCAAGCTGAATGCTGAAAACATGCCATCAATATATTTGGAGAAACTTGCAAGCAAATGTTATTAAATGTAACCCCATTATAATTAATTGCATTGAACAAATAAACATCATGGTTAAATGTCTACACTGAGCTTAAAATGTTTGGCAGATGATTTCGTTTGTACTCAGCATCTGATGTGTTTCATTTCAATGTCCAACAATGCACTGATGTATTCCAATTGACATGATACTACTTTTTTCATTGTTGTAATATACTGGTGAAACTTTCACCATACTCGTCACTGCACACCAAGATCAACAGGGAAATGTGCAGAAAATAAATTTTTAGTGACATGTTACAGTTACATGGTTTGTAAGTGTAGTGCTTTGTCTAAATCCATCACCTTTGTTAACTGCTTCACAATTGTTAATCAATAAAGTTTACATGACAAGAGAAGAAGCAAAAGGGTCTTTGTTGGCTTTGACAAGTGATTTATGGACCACATTTTTTCACCCTGGAATGAAAATCGGTTATTATGTAATGTAATATGAAACTTTTAGTAAACCAACAGTACTTTGCATATCTGAGCTACATTCTGAGTAGCAGTGCCAATACATCTACAGGGCGAGTCAAAATACACAGGACTCCCTTTTATTTCAGAAACAAAATGGAAAATTACATATCTGAATACCCCAGCAAATAATGGGTATTTTGGGCTATGTCCGTAACATGGCTGCCATCTTGAAAGTTACCATATTGTATCAATGACAAGTTTTTCCAATGGGAAGGTGGTCATGTAGCATATCAAAGAAGACCACAATTGTCTCAGAAATCAACTGTTGCAATCATATTTGCAATATCTTATGCGGTTCAAAAGTTCAAAGTTATCAACAAATTTTATTTTGAACTTTTGTTGTTTATCACAGGAAACTGAAGATGGAATTGACAATTCTAATGTTGTTCAAGAACCCAGAAAGACCACCAATTTTACACAGCACTGTTGCATCCCTAATAGCCAAATTCCAAAAACCACCACTGTGTACAACGAGCCATATAGTGGTCCGGAGACCACTACCAACAAAGAAACCTCAACAATGGTTCTGACAGCCTGCTAAACATTCACAACGCAGCATGCGGTGTGTCCTGTGACTTTTCACTCATTCTGTATCCTATGAGTCTTGACTCATTGTGTAGCTCACCACAGTGTCATTTTTGTACTGTATATGGTAACAACAGTTCCATTTTATTGCAGGTTTCTTCTATGTGAACTGCCACTGTGTAACAGGACAGCTTCCAGGCTTCCAGTAATAATAATAATAACATTTTATTTGATAAGTGCCTTTTAAGACACACTAGGGCACTTTACAATAAGAGTTTTAAACTTAGTTATCTGTATGTGAATATCTGAAGGTGTTTTAAGTCATATTTAAGTAGAAATATAGAAATTCAGTTAACAAACCAAGTGCCACTGTGAGTTGTGGTAACTCTATTGTACAAGATTTTGAACTGACTGTTTGTGTAACTTTGTGTGCTTTTTTTGTGTGACTTTCTCTTACTGGAATTTAGATATTTTTGTCATTTAACAAACACCCTTATCCAGAGCGACTTACAATAAATACAGTCTTACAGCCCAAGCAATTTTGGGGCAAGTGCCTTGCTCAGGGACCCAACTGAGGCAGAGATTGGATTTGAACCCTGGACCTTCTGGTCCTTCTGGAGTTGCGCTGTGTGCACCTTTTTAGGAGCAGCTTCCAATTTCGTTGTACCAGGGATACTGTGTATGCTGCATATAATGACAATAAAGGCTTTCTATTCTATTCTGTTCTATTCATAGTCCAATACCTTAACCACTACTGTAATATTCTTCCTCTTTTCCAAAATTTGAAAAGAGTTGTTTTTGCTTGATTAATTAATAAATTATTTGTTTACTAAATTAGTTTTAAATAACTATTCTTCATTTAATGTTGTATTCATTTCCTCTCTCCTTTTAATTCCTTTTAATTCAAGTACATGCGTGTGTGAAAGGAAGAAAAACATTGTCTACATGCATTCCTTATCTAATTTCAGAATCATTTGGCTTCTGATTAAATTAACCAATAAGGAATGTCCTGAGAAGTCTGTGTCTTCTCTCAAACCTCATTGTGGTGGCAGAAAATGTAATTAAATATATTTATCCCCACTTTGTCTATGACAAACAGGCTATTGGCTTTCTCAGTGCCCTTCTCATACACATCTTCATGATCTCATCTTTCATAATCTCCATAAATAATTATTTACAACCCCAAAATGGAAAAAGTTGGGCCAGTATGAAAAATGCAAATAAAAACAGACAGTGTTTCTTACATGTACTTTGACTTTTATTTCATTGCAGACAGAACCTGAGATATTTCATGTTTTGTCTGATCATTTTATTTTTTTAATAAACATCCATTCCAGCATTTCAGCCTGCAATATATTTAAAAAAGTTGGGATGGGGTACATTTAGGGCTAAATACTGATGTGATTTCAAACAAGTAATTACAATCATGATTTGGTACAAAAGCAAGGCTAAGTCTTTGATGAGCAATAATTGGCAGAGGATCTCCAGTCTCCAGGATCTCCATTTTCTCCATCAATTATTGATTTTTTAAGACAATGTTCTTTAAAGAAAGAGTGTAAGAGATTTGTATACAAAGCGGATTCCAAAAAAGTTGGGACACTAAACTAATTGTGAATAAAAACTGAATGCAATGATGTGGAGATGGCAACGGTCAATATTTTATTTGTAATAGAACATAGATGACAGATGAAAAGTTTAATCTGAGTAAATGTAACATTTTAAAGGAAAAATATGTTGCTTCAAAATTTCACAGTGTCAACAAATCC
>JAUZSU010190490.1:0-36182 GCA_034780255.1 Parotocinclus maculicauda
ACTCGCTTCACGTTGTCCCTGACGAAATTCGGATAAATCCCAAATAGCGCCTCACTGCCTATATTCGTTAATTAGAGGAAAATGTCTTCTACACCCTACCTAGTGCACTAAACATCCAACAGCATGCTATTTGGCATTGGTCACTGTAGCGTGTTTTGGTGGTTACTACTGCTTCTAAGATCCAGGTGAATGCATTTCATTGATTTGTATACAATGATAATGTAAATATTATGTATGTTGAGACAATAAGCATCTCAAAGAGCGAAATAAAATCATACTCTTGGACTTCTACTTTGAATAGTGTTACGAAAAGTCATACTGACACACGCGTCCACATAGTGGCGCCAAATAATCGTTAATCCTGCTCTCCTTAAAATAATGGGGAGCTAATAACCCACAAAACTTTTCTGATTCATTGTCCATGGCTTACGTCATGGAAATAGTTTGACTACTTTGGTGCGGAACTTCAAGCATATTTTTGTGCTGAAAACTTTACTTACAGATCCAACCTCTGCACTGCGATCTCGATGTGAAATGAAAACAGTGTGCGTGCAAAATTGTTTTGTTCCCAAAATGGAGAGCTGGTGACGGAATCAGTATGGACCCCGGAATGCACTGAGACTCCTCCATCCTCCTCATCATCATCGGAGTTTCACTTATGTTGACTTACTGTTCGTGCTGTTGTAATAATTTCCTTTGTCTGAATTTTCAGTTCCATTTGATGAGCATGAGCAAACCCTAAAGGACTACAGTGCAGCGGCTTTACTTCTACTTAGTTTATACTTTTTGAGCTCGCCGGTGTTTGCGTTTTTGTTTTTGTGTTTTGCGTCGTCCGCACCAAAATACCAAGGTGGGCTGATCTGAAGTTTGGATTTTAAGCTGTTTTGGTTCTTAAACAACTTTGGAATGGCTCGAAAATGTAAATGAAACTTCACAAACTCAAGAAGGCGTGTTACTGACTGTTTGCAGTTTTGGACAGGGATAATGTAGCAGTCGGAAGCTAGTTGAACCACAACTGTCAGTGTATTTTTGTAGGGATAAATTCTGCATTTCAACAGAAAGTAGTCACAGATTGTCCCCGAACTCTTTGTTTTAGAACGGATTGTCCGCTTTGTCAGAAAGTCGTAATTTAAAGCTTTGTGCCTTTGTTTCAGAACAGAAATAGATTAGCATTATGGATTGGAGCACCTTTGCTGCTAGTAACTGGATGAATCCTGCTATGTATGTGTAGAGTATATGGTGTAAAACCTGTGAAGTATGTAGTAGTATACGGTGATGACAATAAGACATGCGTTGAATCAACACGTAGACTGCTGATTTGAACTTGTGACGCTTTTTTCCTCATTGTTTGGAAGTCTATGAGAGGACAAAATGGCACTGAGAGCTGTAGCACTTTATGCATTCCAAAGTGAGAATAAGGAGGAAATAAGCATACAGGAGAACGAGGAGCTGGTTATTTTAAATGAGAACTCTTTAGATGGCTGGTTACGGGGTGAGAATAGCCGTGGGGAGAGAGGCCTGTTTCCTGCCTCGTATGTAGAAATAATTCGACCACGTTCCAACTCTGATCAGACTGATTGGTCTGTGATCCCTGCTGGTTCCCCTTGCAAAGAGCCCTTCTTCCCCTCCACTCCTTACTATGAAGATGACGATGATGACTGGGATGACTGGGATGACGCCTCAACTGTGGTCGGAGGTGAAGACAGTCATAACCCAGTGGGTGCCAACGGGCATCCTCATCAGAGCCAGTACCCTCACCCACATGTTCACCACCGTCCAAAGCCACACATGGAGCGCCAGGACAGCATATCAAACTCCAGGAAAGGCAGCATGGTGGGCCGTAACCTCAATCGATTCTCCAGTTTTGTGCGCTCTGGAGTGGAGGCCTTTGTACTCGGTGATGTGCCCATGATGGCAAAAATAGCCGAGTCCTACAGCATTGAAATGGGCTCTCGAGGGCCTAAGTGGAAAGAGAGTCCTCAGCCGTTCTCTTGCTCCATAGAGGATCCCACTAAACAGACTAAATTTAAGGGAATTAAGACTTACATTTCCTACCGAGTCACCCCAAGCCACACCGGCAGGCCTGTGTATCGGCGTTACAAGCACTTTGACTGGCTCTACAACCGTCTGCTCCACAAATTCACTGTTATCTCTGTACCTCACCTCCCTGAGAAACAAGCTACTGGGCGCTTTGAGGAAGACTTCATTGAGAAGAGGAAGCGACAGCTTATCCTATGGATGGATCACATGACTAGTCATCCAGTGCTCTCTCAGTACGAGGGCTTTGAGCATTTTCTGATGTGCGGAGATGACAAACAGTGGAAGCTGGGAAAGCGTCGGGCCGAGAAGGATGAGATTGTGGGAGCTCACTTCATGCTCACACTCCATATTCCCAATGAGCACCAGGATCTGCAAGATGTGGAGGAACGTATCGATACCTTTAAGTTCTTTGCCAAGAAAATGGATGACAGTGTATTGCAGCTTACACACGTCGCCTCTGAACTTGTCCGCAAGCATCTTGGGGGCTTTCGAAAAGAGTTCCAGCGGCTGGGCAACTCTTTTCAGTCAGTCAGTCAGGCCTTCATGCTGGACCCACCATACAGCTCTGATTCCCTGAATAATGCCATCTCGCACACTGGCCGGACTTACATTCACATTGGGGAGATGTTTGCAGAGCAGCCCAAAAACGACCTCTTCCACATGCTGGACAAATTGTCACTCTACCAGGGCTTGCTGTCCAACTTTCCAGATATCATTCATTTACAGAAAGGTAATGTGATCCATTTTTTATGAGATTAAGCCATTATTTGCAATAGGGGCAGTAGTAAAACTAATATGGGTGAGGGATATAATAAATGTCAGTTATGTACGTCGTGTTTCATTGACTGGTTCATCAGTAATGAGGAATATAGCTTAATATAATGTAGTGTTGACTACATAGGCAACACGTGTCTAAAGTGGGTAATTTATATTTAAAATGACAATGAAAATTTTACAAATCGAAAGAGAGTTGTTTGTTTTAGATCTCAATAAGAGCCAACATTAATTTTCTCGAAGAAAGATACCATTGGAAGGAGAGCAGTCATATGAGTTTAGTATAAGTGAATTGGAACCAATTGTTATTATAGTGTTTGCTGAAAGTTTTTACACATATATAAAAATTAGTTATCAGTGTCCAGAAGATCCTGTCATGTTTAACAAACAGGATTCTCCTTAAAACCTACAACTGAAGTAAGAAATTTTTTTTTCTGATATCTAAGCTAAGAAGGTTCCATATAACTTTCCACATGCCTCTCTTATTTTTAATCATCTGGATTAATTGAACTTGGATTTATTGAACTTGCAAGTGGTGAACTCCTTCCTTTTCATTGGGAGGTATCCTTTTGTCAAGTTTGTACTTGCAGTTTTTTACAAGCAGTGTCATGCTCAGTGTTATGTGGAATTCAATATGGTAAGATTAGAAGGACTGGTGTTTCTGTATCTTTTGCTACTGAAACCAACAGCCTTAAGAACAGCCATGACATTTTTCCAATACCTCAATTCAACCAACCAAAATTTGGCTTGGTCTTCCTATGAGCAATAACTGATTATTTGTTACTTGTCCACATTTCTTTATAAAAAGCATATGCAGGTTGTTTGTGTATGAAAATATTATCATAATACTTTTACATAAGTGGTTGTTAAACTTTGTTTCTTTGTGAATTTTAAACAAAACCCAAATAAGTCACATGGCATATTTACTCTGCTGCCTGAAATAAGTTTGGTATTACGTTTGAGAATTAGGCTCCCCTCATAACTCTTTGCTCTATTTTTCTGAATGCCCAAGGAAGTGCATAATATGATGTGTTTGACACATGGGATGTTGTCCAAGGAAGTTGTTATTCAGCCTTTGCAAAACCCAACATCCAAAACCCTGCCACCTGAGACGGACCTGGTTTACACACTGTCTTTTCATGCATCTGGCATCTGAATTAGTCAGCCAGACTGAAATCTGATTTCTTCATACCACATAATATAACTCACAACATTATACAACCCACTGCCATTTTTGTTTTTATAGTTTTTATTTGCAATAGATTGTTGGCAAACAATGTATGCCCAGTCCAAATTTCATGTACATGGACAAGTTTCTTGTCTTGCATGTCATGGATGAAATGTGATATGTCATACAGTATTGTGTGGATTTTGGTAGTCAGATGCATTTGCACTTGTGTAATATTTGGCTACAGTGCATCTCACGACACCTCTTGAAGGGCTTTGGGCAAAGCATCTTCAGGTACAATTGTGCATGCAATGTATTGTGGCTTAGCAACATCCATCCAGATACAATCCTGATCATATGAAACTTCCTAATGTAAATAGGGTCAAGAATCACATTGGCACCTACCAGCCCACAACTCTATTGTAACTGGAGTAATATGATTAAGCTCCAAAGAGATTAGAATGCTAATCAGATCAGTGCATATTACTGCCCAAGATTAGTAGCTGAGATCTCTGTTCTCTGCCGAGAGTGCTTAGAGCTTTACATGTTGCCACATGTTTCACCCATCAAAGCCTTTGAAATGGTTCAAAGAGATAATCTGCTGTTTCTGAATAGCAGGAACCCTGAGCAAAGTCCTGAAGGCCACATATGGAACTAATGAAAAGTGCTGGGGATGAATAGGGTGGACCATAAAATTAAAAACAAAACAATTTACCAGACACTTTTTTTTTAAATATCATAAAACCCCAAGTTCGGCTGTGAGGGTCTGATTTGCCAGTTGGATGAAGCCTGGCTTTTGTGAAATGTTTTTAATTTCAGTTTCCAGTAAAAGCTTTAACATATTTGAGCTGTTGGGTCACCTTAATACCTTCAGTATGACAGTATGAGTATGAGTGCTATTAATCTATTAGCTCGAAAATGCACCTGTTAGTGTTTTGTTTCTGGGGAAGCTAGCACAAGAGACAATTGCTTGAACCATTCCAGCGTCTCAAGTGTTGGTCTCTTGTTAACACAATGACAAACAAGTTTAAAGGCAATTTGAGTGGCTATATCCTCTGCTTATACACATTATGGCTATGTAGGGAGTGATTAGAGTTTAACAACAAAGGGAGAAATATTTTTTTTCGAGTAAATGTCTGTCCCATATGATTAAAAAATTTTTTTCCGAGTTATAGCCTGAATCTTTAGGTTGACGTGATATCTACAGTAGGGCTTGTATATCTGCTATTTGTCTGCCCGGTTTTCTAAGATTTAATATATGGTCTTTTACTGCAAGTCATATAATCAGAATACACATTTCAGTTAAAAGAATCTTTGAACAAAACTACAAGAATGTATCTCTTCTAATGTTTGTGATAAGGTCTTTGAAATTGTACGTTATCTGATCTGGACGTTGTCGAACCGATTCAGACCACTTTACCAAGATGCACTGTGTGTCCAATACATAAATTGATTTAATATCAACATTTACCACCACATACAGAGTTTCTCTCTCTCCCCACTTGTTTATCACCCTGTGTAAATACATAAGAAATTTGTAAATAGAAACTAATACAAAACTGTCCCATGACAACTAATGTACTACAACAGCTAATAAATATGGTAAACTAATGCATGGGTTAAACCTTAATAATAAGGATACAAACATGATCGAGCATGGATGTATATGCAAACAGATATTGTGCAAACCGATGTTTTAAGCCAAATCATGGGCTTGAAAGCACTTAACAGGCCTTTGTGGTCAATGTGGTACTTTACAAGCAACCAGTGTAAAATAAGTTGGGCGGCACTATTATATTTAAATGTTCTTTTCTTGGGTAAAAAAAGTTCAGTTGGTGAGGTCATCCCAGTTGTTTTAGTGTGGTGCTGTCTGTAATATGTATGAAAATAGTTTTTAGGCAGCATGATGAACAATGATGAATGTTTTTTACACTGACTAACAGCTCATAAAAATTAAATATAATCTATCAGTAAACTTTTCTACCATGAACTATACAAAGGGTGTCATAACACAATTTAGTTGTTAGTCAGAGATTAAACTAGGCATCTACTGATCTTGATCATCTAGGGATAAAATCATGTTGTTGGTGCACTACCAGTCTATTTTACTGTGCTGAGATAGCATTTAGTTTGTCAGTTGTTTTTGTTTATGTTAGGGAGACAGCCTGTGGTGTTCTTTTGGTGGAAAAGGAGTAAACTTCCTGGATCAGGCTGTATCGCATGAGATGATTAATTGTTCAGCCATAACTGCAGCATCAGTAAGGCAGGCATTCTTTGGCCTTTATATCTGTGTCTGCTTTTATATTTTTAGGCTCTCTGGTTTCATCGTTAAAGTGCTAATATGAGAAAAGGAGAGCTTTGACCAATGTTTTTGTGGTTCAGACACATGCATGTGCGCGTACTCGCACACTCACTCACTCACTCACTGTTGCTGGAGTTCAGAAGAACTAGAGGAAAAGGTAAAATATTGGGGCCACAGGACAAAGAGACTGCCTAAATCACCTTTCCATCTGTGAAACCTTGTTGGGAAGTTTAGTGAGATGGCAGTGAAAATCCAGTTGATATCACATAACACTTCCTCTATAGATTACTTCATGTGCAGGTTAAGGCCACTTGTCATGTCCCTTTCCTGTTTTCTGTTTACATGTTTACCTCTATGAGCAGTCCTGTCTGAATTAGATGCTTATTAGAGAACTGGAAGCTTACTTTAGTAATGCTGTCACAGCAAAATGTTTCTTGTTATGAGAAAGTAACCAGCTGGTTTATGTTTGTAAGATTATAATGCAGGAATCCACAACCCTCACCATACAGCCAGTGCAAACCCACTGATGTGAAGATTGCAAAAGTTGGGCTGAGGATAAACAAACAGCATGCCGTGGAGCTCTGTTGTGCTTGGTGCTTCTTGGACTTTGGGTTACTCATAACGATTTCTTAGCTTACACGTTAGCGATTGCTCACGGATAAGTCGGAGTGAGAGCTTCAACTGTTTTTCCAGCCCACACCAAACTGACATTCCACAAAATGTTTTAGCTACAGTGCTTTAGCAGGTCTAGCCGGTCTGCTAGACACATTAGCAGCATAGTGGACAACGTAATGTTTCAAAGTGTTTCTTTTGCTCATTTGCACTAATGTGGATTATGTAGGAATAAAATACCTAATAATTATGTTTTGTAAGATCATTTTATAGCTAAAAAGCTTTAAAGGACAACTTGTTTCTAACCAGTTTGCTTTGTCTCTTCTGATGCAAGAAATAACTTGAAAGGAATGCATCTTTATCCTGTCTCTTTCCGGTAACTGCAGTGTTGGTGCATATTTAAATAATCTTGTAACATGAGTAACTGAACATGTACTTTAGCAGGTAGGGGTCTAACAGTGATATAAACACGGTTTCAAAGCATCATTATAATAAAGCGCGTTTTGGACTTGAATGTTCCTTTTTTGTGAGAGACTATTTCTAGATGTAAGTTCCACCTTGTGAAGTCTCCATACATGCATGGTCATGAAACTCAAAAATAAGGGGAATAAGTATTTCCTCTTAATCTAAATTAAGGTAGTTCCACTTTCTCACTGGATCAACATGTCTACACAATGAATGGCTCCAAACGGGGAGACTAATGGTGCAGTTAACATCACTATGTAGTCTCAAACAGTTCAGTTTACTAACAAGGGCTGCATGGGTAAATGGGTTGAAATCACTTCAGTGCTTGTTTGGTGTTTTTTAGTTGTTATTTTTTTTAACATCATTTGATTGTCTTGATATGTAAGTTGTGGTCAGAAGTGCAGTCCATAACCAAAATCCACACAATGGTAATGGCTTCAAACAGTTGTCATGTAGTTGAAAAATGTTTTCTCATTAGTTTATTTAAAAAAAGATACCAGTTATTCTCCATTGGGTTCAAATCTGGACTCTAACTAGGCCAAAACAAGAGCCTGTTGGACTGTGGCAAATTACCAACTAATGACTAATGGCCGATCTTCTAAGAAAAAACAAAACAAGATAAATAGTTTGCAGAAGTTTGAACACCCAGATGTGTTAGAGTTTTATGTCAAACATTTAAATATTTTCATTTCTTTTTGTGTACAAGAACGCTATGCAAGTGAAAATGAACAGAGAGCAAATGATAGGCATTTCTATAGTAAATCAGTTATGATAAGTAGGCAAAATCAAATTTTAATCAGGTTTACATATAGCAAAGCAGACCTCTCCTTAGGTCTTATTTTTAATTTTAAATTTAATAGTTTTCCAGTCCACCATATGAAATCATTTCTGCTTTAAACTAATTCATGAACCATATGATGCCTTTTTAAAGCATGTTTACTAGACCCTAGTCCAGATTTAGAGGTTTAACAATGCCTGCGGTTTTGACAGTCTGTTTGGACCAGTTCTGGAGGCTATAAACTTGAAATGAATTGTGGAGACACCTTTTTCTGACTGTGGCGACATAAAGACCGAATGTCTTTCCTCTGGGAATAAAAAGGCAAACAAAAAAACCCCAACTCAAATACATGTTTATGACAGCCTGACAGCAAAGCTACATGCATAACTATATTTCTGTTATGAGTTTTTTTTTTCATTTTTATGCCTTTGCAACTCAGAAACAAGCATAGTCAACTATGAAGTCCAGTCACCACATATTTCAGACACTGACACATCCACATGCTTCCCAAATAAATGTGTGTGTCGATCATGGCCTCTTAGCAATATGAGACAGTGACCTAATTTTCTCAGTTGCTAAACAGTCATTGAATTCCCATCATGCTGAATGATCAATGTATTGTGCACTGCCCAGGCATTAGGAACAGTCAACGAGAGAGGAATAAAATATGAAAAAAGAAAACTATGAGGAATGTATTGCACGTTGCATGCTATGCTCTAGCATTAAACATTACAGCATACATAGTAACCAAACTACTGTATATCACAGCAAAGCAGAGAGGCTGTACAGCTGCTGTACAAGCAGATGACTTTGTTAAATTTGAGCTATATACATTGTTTGGACTTTTGTTTAGCATGTATTGTGTAATTAGGGTTACTGCTCTTCAGCGCTCTCAGGGTTGTTCTGCTTCAACTTGCTTTTGCTTGCTATAGGAGAGACAGTGATATGCTGTGATAAGGCTCAGAGACTGTGGTTGATAGATTGTATATTGCGAGTCCCTCAGGCAGTGATAGTTTACATGGCTCTACTCTATTTCCTCTTGAAATCTACATGCAACTGTGATGCTTTAAATGTTGTGTACTGTACATCAGGCTTCATTTGAATATTTGATTATGCACGTGGGTGGTAGAATATCAGTATTGCCATTTGTACTGGCTTGAAATATGCTTTTATATGCAACATTTTCTGACATGATGGCAATCATTAATGTGAAATTAGAACATCAAATGATCATGAAGAAATTCAAATTTACTCAGTTACTGTGGTGAATTCAGTATGAACCAAGTATCTCTTATTGGCTGATTCAAAGAAGTTGTATTGTAGTTAAATGTTCTGTGTTTGCCATTCAGAAAAATACGATTTAAGTAGTACAGCTATTCAAATGCCACCTTTGATTAATTGATTCTTGAGATGCCTGCTGGATGGTTATGCTTTAGTCAATACTGTACAGTGTATTGTGGCATTTTACTAGATTGTGACTCATTAAGGGCATACGCATACTAGGTGTGCCCGAGCATGTTTGATATCCAAAGCACCATTTGTGTAATCATCCTAGTGTGGTGACTCCATACTGTCCTGGGGCGTGTCTTGGAGGAAGTGGACTCGGGCATGGTCCGGTTTGACTTGAGCACAGTATGCATGTAGTATGATTGCTAACCTTGACTGGAGCAACAGAGGCAGTTGCCTCTGTAAAAATGTAAAAATCTTCTTAATCATTGTTGAGTTGCAGAGTTAGTAATTCTGTAAGATGTATGAGAGGGCAATGTGTCAGTATGCTTAAAATGACTCCAAAAAGCCACAACAGGCAGAACCATAAAGCCCATTGTACTGTGCATGCACGTCTTATTACTCCACCACTAATCTTGCATCATGATGTCTTAAGTGTACTCGGGCTCAGAACCTTAAAGCACAATGTGAGCACAATCCATTGGGGGAGTGTGGAAAGAAGAAAACTGTGCTCTGGCACAGTACAAAGCAACCTTGCATGCTGTGAGTACATTCGAAGGATGAATTGTTGAACTGAATGGACAAAAGTTCAGCTTGAAAATAGATGATAATACTTGGATTGAAGTCTTGCTGTTCCAGAGGAATGAAAGTGGTTTATTGAGAAGCTGTAGAGTCTAGTAAGATTTCTCTAGTGAAATGGTTAGCCATAGTTCAACCTTGCAAAAATGTAGTGACTCTATAGAGCCTTGCATTCATTACCTTACTGTAATGGCTGTTGTAGTTGCTATAATGTTTACATTGTTGCTATGGTTTTCCAAAACTATTTAAAAATGCTGAATAGAAACCACAATGGTGTGGAAATATTTAACTACACAACTCATTTATAGATCTTTAAAGTTTGCTTTGTGGGCTTGGTTCAGAGAAGCATTGTGCGGTTTATCAATTAGATTACAGCGCAATTGGGTGCTACTGGAAAGTAAAATTGACTGGTATTACCAGATAACATCTGGAGGATGGGTGTATGTGACACCAGTACTCTGCTGTGCTTGGCACTAATGACTCAGTGGGCCTGTCTGTCTTGAAGCATTATTTCAGAGCACTGCTGCCAGAGTACAGCAACACTGTTGTTTTAGATTTGTGTAACCGTCTTCCGGATATGACATAAAACCACACAGAAAATGCAAATACTTGCTTTTCTCAAGCACTATTGCATGTCTGTTTTGTACAATATATTTTCAGTTTGTAATTTTGTTTTGTTTTTTATCCGTATTACCCATGGACCCATAATTTATATACCCAATATATATTTACTTGTTAATAATCCTCCCTCTGTCCATTGTTGTAATCAAGCAATTTTTCCCTCATCTACTGTTGTCTCCTGCAGGAACCTAAAGGCGTAGTCAGTCTGAATGCGTTTGTAATATTTGGCCTCACATTTCAGCAGCTGTCCATGGCACAAAAGTTTTGGGGAAACCAATATGGAAACTTAATAGAGACAAAACTACTAATTTGGACGACCAACAAGTGTGAACTGAACCACTGTACAAGTAAATGATCCACTACGTTTGCAAGTACTAATTGGCCAGAAACAAGATTAAATTGAGCAAAACTGTCATTTGGCACTAATTAGTGTTCTATATTTTCTGGGTCTTACTTTCATCACATAATGAAACTTGAAACTGTAATTTCAAGAATCCTGACCTTGCTGGTCTTTCACATTCAAACACATTCAAGTTTATTTGATCATTAAATATTGTATCCTTGCAAATCATCGTATTGTGTTTGTATTTATGTTTTACACAACGTTAATTGGATTTGGGGTTGTATGATGTACACAATATGCAAAGAGAAAGAAACCATACTCAGCCAGTACACATGCATACATAACATATCAACGTAAAAAAGACATACAGGGAGCACAAAATGGCACTCGCCTGTGGCAGAGGCTTCAAAGTGACGAAGAGCCAGAAGCCAATATGGATACACATGCATATTTTACATAAATATTACATTTATTTACATTTATTCATTTAGAAGACACTCTTATTCAGAGTGACTTAAAACTGATACAGTCAGTCCAAGCAATTGTGGGTTATTAGTCTTGCTCAAGGACCCAGTGGTGGCAGCCTGGCAGAGGAGGCATTTTAATCCTAGATCTTGTGTACCTTAACGGTTAAGACTTACACAGTCACATTAAATATTTGAGAGCAACTTACAAGTGATACAATCCAAGCAATTGCTGATTTAAGGTCCTGCTCAAGATGGACCTTTTGTCCATAGTTTATGACCTTAATCACTAGGCTACCACAATTTAGATGTAAGTATTTTAGAAAGTTTATAAATGTTGTACCAGGTAGGATTGGGTCCATTTTAATTTATCAGTAGAAAATTTATTATTTTTTGTGTTCAGCTTGTTCAGAGTACAAATTAATTTGGAAAAACAACATGGAAAAAAATCATTCTGATAGTTTTATCAGATCACCCCTCCCCTTTTAAGGCAATATTTTTCTCAGACATATAACACACTTTGATCTTTGATCACACTTTTTCATTTTGAATTACATATATTGCAGCCCCTTGGAGGACTGTACTAACAGCATCATCAGAGTCTCATCAATCACTGGGCATACAGACACACTGTTTCACACACAATCATAACAGGACAATATAAAAGGGCCAAATAACCATGTTTTGAACCATATGAAACCCATGCAGATACAGTGAGAACACTGAAGCTCCACTCAGATAGGGACTCTATTCCGTGCCACCATGCTGCCCATCTGTTTTGTGTCTAGGCAGAGAAATTTGTCCACTTTGTGTCTGATTAGACAAGCTATTGGACAAGCGATTTAGTAATGACATACTTAAACCAGGACTGTTAAACATTTGCACAAGACTGAGTCTGTATTTTTTACTTAATATATGGTTAGGGTTCCCTTTAAATGAAATAATTAAGAAACAGATTTACAAATGAGTCAAAGAGCAATCCAATTATAATGAGTAAAGGCCTGCTAGTTGCTTGTAGTGACTTTCTAACAATTGTGAAATTTGACCTCAAAACCTTTCAGTCACTGGCATATATACTGCTTATCTATAGCTGCTTATACATCAGTGATTCCAAATTTCTGTACAAATAAAACACTAACTGAACCAATCCCTTGTATAAGGATATTACATCTATTAATTTGTAAATAAATTAATCTGGTAGTTAGTATGTAACCTATACACCCTAGTTTTCCATTTATTTGGCTTGGAACATGCTGAATTATTGAAGATACTGCTGCAGTCTCTTGGTATACAGTCACTGAAGCTGTTTAGTTTGTCTGCCCCCTCGATCTATTAAGAAACATAATATGGCCAATATGACCAGATGTTTTATTCATTATTTGGGTAAATGACCATTCCTGGCCCAGCAGTTGTTCAGACAGTATGACAGCATGCTAATATGTGTAGTGCTGATGGAAGTGTATGAGATACAACAGCGTTGATAGGAATTTTTAACACTGTACAAATGCAAACCACTTTATAATGTCGCTACAGTTAACAGACTAAAAATGTTTTTCCAGTGCATGATTTGTGATAATCCTCCTCTGACCCATAAACAGTTTCCAATCATAGGATTTTGTCAGCTGAGTATTTTTGAGAAAACAGTTTATGACCTTGCTGGTCTTTCTTCACTCAATAATCATAAATCATTTCTGCCTCATGAAAATGGACACCGGCTCAGAACTAGACATGAGAGTTAAAATAATAGCAAAATTTACTGTGATAGATGTTTTCAAAAGCAATAAGAAAACTGTTACACAAAATGTTTACTAGTGTCACTTAAATGCAAACTGCTGGAAAAGCGCGTAACAATTACGCAAAATTTGCTTTCATGTGCTCCCCTCCCAGGTTTAAACAACCAGTTGTAACCCTTGGTAACGGAGTGTGCAACGAGCAATACTCAGGACACTCTTACTTTGAAACAAATGATATAAACACACATTTTGTCAGCTGGACACGGTTTGTTGGCTAATTGGAATGGTATTTGACTTGTTACATGTTATGTTATACAAACTTCGTAATAGCAACAACGTTGTTTTGAATGATTATTACCTGAAGAATTATTATAATTCCTAATTTAACTATTTGCCCAGGCCTTTGCAGAACAGCAATTTAGTTTCAGCTGTACAATAAGTAATATTATTAGTTGGCTTCACATTAATTTGAATGTACACTGTCCACAAAAACCAGACACTCAAACAACTTCTTTCCTCATGCTGTCACAATCATTAACAGCTAAACAATAACACTGATGTATATACATACATACACTCCAAAAGTATTTGCAACAGTGAGGTGAATCCTTTTATTTTTGCTTTAGACTGAAAACATTTGGGTTTGACAATAAAAGATGAATATGAGGCAAAAGTTCGACATTTCAGATTTTATTTCCAGGTATTTACATCTGGATCTGACAGTTCATAAGCTAGTTTTGTCTGGAAATAAAAGCTGGAATGTCTTTTGTCTCATATCCATCTTTTAATGTCACACCCAATTATTCTCAGTGGAGGACAAAATAAAAGGATTGACCTCACTTGTCCAATGCTTTTGGAGGGTGTACATCATTGCCTAAATGTTGCACATCGTTTAATGTTGTTACACTCCAAAGCACATTGCACCTTATTTTTTTATATAGTATTTAAAGTATATGTATTTGTATATCTGTACTAGAGAGACATGATCTACCACAACCAAATTACTTGTTGTTGTGTAAACATACTTGGCCAAATAAATCTAATTCTGATGACTCTTTATTTGTGATATCCCACCAGAACCCAGCCCATAATTAATACTGGGAATGTATTTAAGCTATATGTAAAAACACAGTTTTCCGTTATGTCTGAAATAAAACCACAAACTGATAAGCGTTACTGGATTGTAAGCTGCTGTATTTGAATTTGGGAGCATACCATTTAGAATAGTAAAATTCTGATTTTGAATTTAGAGCATACCATATTCTTCATTCTCTCTATTAAAGAAGGCCTGGATGAGCTCCATCATCCCTAGTATCACCAGTAGAATGGTGGGAGTTTATATGAAGTTAAATGCATTAATAATGAATGACTTATACTTGAGTTATTTATAGTTTGTTTAATCCCAAGCAAACAATTGTACATGCACAGTGGTAGTTAGAGGAAGAAGAAGCAACCCAAACTTTTGTTTTGAATAACCACCTAAATGTCTAGTTTTAGGATTTTTTATAACAAAAGGAAGACACTGCATTTTATATTTGTACTAATCAGACTGTTTTCACTGCAGGTGCCTTTGCAAAGGTAAAGGAGTCTCAGCGTATGAGTGACGAAGGGAAGATGGATCAGGATGAGGCTGACGGTATTCGGAAGCGCTGCAGGACAGTAGGCTTCGCGTTGCAGGCTGAGATGAACCACTTCCATCGGCGTAGAGAGGTGGATTTTAAGGACATGATGCAGGCTTACCTGCGTAAACAGATCACTTTCTACCAGAATGTGGTGCAGCAGCTTGAAAGGACACTGCACATGTATGACAACCTATAGAGGATCGGTCTGGCATCAGACACTTTTAGCATTCAATGTCTTCATGGTTATGAAGATCCTGCAACTTGGAATTAAGGAAGTCGATTCAAAGTCATTTCAAGATAATCAGGTTTATGCATTTAACAGTTGTTTGGATATATGTAAGCGGGTACGAAGACAGTCAGACTTTAAATATGCACTCTCGGACTAAACACTAGCTCATGCACTTAAAATGTCACATTCCTGGCTGCCTGTCTTGGCCAAAACTAAAAATTCCAAGATCTCATACAGTTCACACAGTGCCTCGACAAAACCTCCACATAGTTAGTCGATGTATTATTTTACTTATAACACTTACACATATTTAATGAGTAGAAGCCATTCACCTCAAAGACTGAGAACTTCATGAGACAGGTCATGAAGTAAGCCTTTGTTAAGCAGGTCATGTACGTTCTAGGACTGTAATAAGCCCTTACACTATCAAAGCCTGTGCAGATCTGTTTCAGTCATGTGTTGGCATAATTCATTCATGCAGCGTTCTATAGATAATGTACCATGTTCACATATTGGTGTTTGCATTTGTGTTTGAGAAATTTAACAAAATATAATTTAACAAAAAATGTCCTTGACATCCTGTGACATCAGACAGTCAAAATTTAGGAATATTCCTGTTCACAAATCATGAAACTAATGTTTGGGTCATGGGTGAAATGTATATATAATTGTTAATGCCTTCTATTGGTTGGCTTAGTGCCATTATGACCAAAGACAGCGAGCGACAAAGTTCTGACAGTGTCAGAGATTTGAACCAAACTGCTGCTGCAATGTTTATCTAGACGCTGCCAGTGGCAAGACATAAATGAAAGTATTTATTGTATTCATCAATTAATATACAAGCCTACATTAGCTCAAGCCTTCCTTTTGTCCACATACGTTTACCCTGTTGTCACTTTCAGATGGTGCTGTCTGTGGTGATGTAATGAATACTAATATATTGGTTCAAAGGTGAGCTAGGACTTGACCTGGCAAAATGTAGCACCACTCTACCTATTTTTGCACTGGAGTGCTTTGACATTTTAATCCCACCTAGTAAGTTCCAGGGAAGGCAGGTAAAAGTGCATGTGAAAACAAGTTTCTTATGAGATGAAAGGTTTACCGTTGGAAGTGGATGAATCCAACTGTGAAACACAAAGTGTTGTCTGAAACACAGTAGCAAATTTGTATGAATTTATACAAGCCAGCTCAAATGGCTGTGGTGGGTTCTGAAGTTATACTTGTCCATAAGTCTTAATTCATATAAGAACCAGTAAACCAGGTCTCACTCTTAAGATTTGGGTAGAGGTGTGATATCTAAATACAGATATCTGATGATTCATGACTATAGAATCTCTGAAAATGTTACAGTTTAGCTTACAATATGTAACTTTTTTTCAGACAAAGTGTAAAAGGTGTTATGTAAATGGCCATTTGCATTAATTAATTTTCAGAATGATCTCTGAATCATTGGCCCACACACTATGGCAGTGATTTTAAAATGGACACTGTATTTAGTAAAGGTTTTGGAGAGATAATCATGGCTGTAGAAACTGACAAGGAGATCGCTTAGGAAAAGTTTTTGAGAAGACTGGAAATTCCAGTGTTATTACGTTTCAAGTATTTTGCCATTTAGGGTGAACGTTTTGCTAACACTTTAATGAAAGTATAAGAATGAAAGCTTAGGAAAAAAAGTCTGGAAATATTAGTTCATTTGAAATTTTTGTACAGATTGATCACATTCATACAGATGTTACAGTCTAGGGTTAAGGCAGACATTATATTCTGTGGTAGCTTATGTTTTGTTTTTTAACATTAGCCAGAGTTTGGCACAGTGTGCAATGTTATGTCATTAAACATGTTTCTCTTGAAATCAAACTGTTCTAAATGTTATTTAAATTGAACAGATCCTTTAACTCTTTTTAGCTCTTCCCAGTTTCTGCAGTTTTCTATTTTTGTACTGCAGACACAGATAATTCTACTGTGTAGATTTGGTGGTGGTTATACTGTAGCTCTTTGCTAGAGCTTTATGTGTAGATAAGCCCCAAATCTTTTTTTATTAGGAAGATGCCTTGCTGGGGCATGTTGGTTCTAATAATTATTGCAATTCTTAGCTATGAAGGCTAGTCAAAGCTTAGTCTTTTGAGAGAGAAACAAGTGTTTATTCATGCGATAATTCTGTGTGCTTCATAGTACGTTATGTGGGACTGTGGTGGTTTAGGGGTCAAGGTACTGGACTATGGACCAAAAGGTCCAGGATTCAAATGCCCCCTCTGCTGCAGTTGGGTCCCTAAGCAAGGCCCTTAACCCACAATTACTTGGATTGTAAGACTGTATTAATTATAAGTTGCTCTGGATAAGGCCGTCTGCTAAATGGCATAAATGTAAATGTTATATTAATACTTTAATCAGTCAGTTCAGTTGCAATATCGTCATCACATACCTTTGGGTAAGAAGTTCCAATGTTTCTTTTTTTCTTTCACCGGACCAAGTTATTTGCTTTCTTTGCGGCAGAATGAAAAGTACAGTACTTGGGGGAAACGCACTAGGATCCCTAAAGGTTTACTGGCAGATCACCCATCAAAACAAATATTCTTTGGAGAAGGAAGTCTATAGAGTTTGAGTCCGAATAATATGTGCTCATTAGAATCACAGTCTTAGAAGGAACTAATGTTATGGTATGTAAGTAAGCCTTATGTCTTATGTAATGTCCTTTCTTTCATTTGACTGTTTAATTGCTGATAAACCAAAGTATTACTTGTTCTAGTTCTTGGCCTTGGCCCAAGTCCATGTTGAGGCATTTTGTGTCTCTAGCTGGGTCTCACAAGGTACAGAAGTGGAAAATATTGATAGGGCTAAATGAGCAGAGGGAATTGTTTATCCATTTGAGTGAGTGCAATGGAAGAAAATTATTAAAAGCATGTTAACTAAGAGCTTAGAGGGACCACCTGATTCACATAAATTTAGATTCTAAAATGATATAAGTGTGTTTAGTAAAGTGTGTGATTTCTGGAGAAAATGACAAAGTGCATTGTTTCTACTACAGTCATATACTGAAAGTCTTAATAAAGAAATAATCTTAAAGGGCTTTCTTTGTATTTCCTTTTACATTTGCCTGTAACTGTAACTTGTGCTACCAAGGATTGAAAAAAGAAAACAAAACACTGCAGCAAGAACAACACAAATTCATGGTCTTTAAAATGAGATTGGTTGAAAGTGAAGCACCACAGGTGTTTGCATTTTAAATTTTCTCCATGTAAAAATGAGTCTACACTGGATCTTCTTTGCCCATGGACAGTGACTGGTTCTCAGATACACTCTGCATTTAGTCAGGACTTAAATGCTACCAATGTACATCAGTGGGACACAGGAAAATCCTGATAGTGGAATACCTGATGTGTGTGCACATAGGTCCTGATATCTCAAGTTGCATTCCTAAGCATACACCAAAGGCACATGGAAAACCTGCTGGAACTAAATTGCTGCACATGTCCTTCCCAGCAGTACTGCGTGAGACGAAAGGAATAGCAGATATTCACTTAGAGACTGTGCAGTGTGCTCAACAGTCCTGCTGCGTGATTCAGCTTTTTGCTTTCCTCTTCTCTGACTAAATGGCTAAAATACAACGAAATGTTCTTGTTGTTCTCTTTCGTTGGTAATTTGTTTATGACATTTGGCAGTGTGAATCTTTAAATATTTGGCTTTCATGTGACAAAGCAAGTGCAATCCAACTATGTGTGACATCAGTGCCTGGCAGATTTACAAGTGTTGTTGTGAAAGTTTGATCTTTCAAATTCCAAAAAATATGTTTTTTTATTTTTTTTTTATTTCAAAAACAAAAAAGTCAGCTAACAACACTGGACATTTTTCAAGAGTATAGTAGAAACTGAAAGTATTCATGCATGCTGGATCTAATCCAAAATATATGAGCATTCTGACGACCCTTCTTTTGAGCAAAACTATTTTAACATAAACTTAAAATAGATTCAACTGAATACAACTTACTATTTAGTTGCTAATCCTTTGATTGCAAGAACTGCATTAGGCCTGTGACCCACTGACATCATAAAATTTTTGCATACTTCTTTTGTGATGCTTTTCCAGGCTTTCACACCTTTTTCAGTTGGTGTTTGTTTAACTCATCTTTCTTTAGCAGGTTTTTAGGGTTTAAGTCTGGATATTATCCTAGTCCATAACCTTCCATCTCTTGCCTCTGATGACTCCTTTGCACTTTTGGCAGTGTGTTTAGGTTTGATTGCATCTTTCTTTAATTCTACACACAAAATGTTTTGGTAGACTTATTGTACTGCTGCCATCATATGTTACATAAAAGATTAATGAGCTCGTCCAAGAAAAAGCCAGGCAAACCCATGCCATTACTTTATCTCCATTGTGTTTTACAGATGAGCTTATATGTTTGGGATCATGAACACATACTTTCTCTATCCAAACTTCAGCCTTCCAATCACATTGGTGAATATTTGTCTCATCCGTCCATAAATATCTGTCCCAGAATTTCTGGACTTGTCTCTGTACTCTTTGGCAAATTCCAGCCTCGTCGTCCTACTCTTCTTGCTAATTAGTTGTTTGCATCTTCTGGTGAAGCTTCTATACTTTTGTGTTCTACTTAAGACACTAATTTTATGGTCTTTCTTTATAGCTCGCACAATGTGTCTGTGTCATCAACTGCTGTGGCTACCTGTTCGACATCTTAGTTTCTGCAGTTACACCAGTGGCAACTTTCTTCTCCAAACACAATCCAAATGGTTGCACTGGCTATGGCCAATATTTGTGCAATGGCTCTGATTGATTTTCCATCTTCTCTCAACTTCATAATTTCTTGTTTTTCACAGATGGACAGCTCTCTGGCTTTCATATTGGTAACTCCTCTAAATACACAGTCTGCACAGGTGAAACCTTGACTGGAGTCCACCTGTGGTAAATTAGTTTGTTTGAAGATAATTTGGATATAAACACACTAGTGTATGTATAAGGTCTCACAGGTAACAATGCGTATCATTGCCTGAGCTCCAAAGATCCTGTGTGTGGATGGGAGAATCCTCCAGAAGGTCAACCATCACTGCCACACTTATGGCTGAATGGCCAGATATAATCTTCACCTCAGTAAATGACACATGAAAGAGTACTTAAAGGACTCTCAGGCTGAGAAAAACAAGATTTAACCTTTTGGCCTGGAGGCACTGCTCATCACCTCAGCATGACCATCCATGCAGTGAAGCATGTTGGTGGCAGCATCATGCTCTGGGGGTGTTTTTCAGTGGTTGAGAGAGGGAGACTGGTCAGGGTAGAGGGAAAGCTGAATGGAGTAAAGTACCGAGATATTCATCATGAATAATAACGAAATAATTGATAACAAAATTTGAAAAGGGTCTAAAGACTTTGTGAATGCATTGTATTAATATGGAATATTCCTGTTCATGTGGCTGGAGATCTTGTGCCTTAACTCCTTCCATTCATAAAGTCAGCATAAACATAAGAGTGCCTGTTTTTTCAGTCATACTGTTTAACAATAATGCTCCTTGTACAGCTTAAGTAGCCTTAAATAACCAATACCAGTTTCCAAATGTGGTTTAACATGACTGAATTATGTAGTAAAATGATCATAATGACATAATTGTGCTTCCCTCAAAACTAACAATCATCTTTGTTTATCAGACAAAATGATGAAGTTCGGTAGAGCTTGCATGTTATGTTTATGTCTCGTGCCACGTTATCTAGAAAAGTTGGTAAAGGAGAGAGAGTTTTACTCTAGGCTGAAGGTAACAGTTGTTGTAGAAACAATCTAGATTATGAAGGATACCAACAGTCCCTTAAAAGCCTTTAATTAGCAACACTGGTAAAGATAAGAAAATATTGTTGTTGTCTAGTTCTTAATCTGCCTGAAAATAGTCAGTTTATTTTAAAATAAATAATTATGGCGTTAAAAGCACCTGAGGATGGTGTTCAGAAAGGCAAGCATTTCTTCAAGGATCACAATGGAGAATCGTACAAAATGGAAGTTTTCCTGATTAGATGTCCGTGTCAAGTCAACAAAACACCCAGAAAGTGTGCTAGAGCATCCAGTAAACTAATTCATCACTATTATGGTTGTATAAGATGTTCTGTAGAAATTATGCTAATTGTTTTCTTATTAAGAACCATTTTACTTTTTTATCTTTATCCAAAGTGTTAATGACTGAGCCTAACCATACTGCATTACAGTGGCATACAGTGCTGTGTATTAGTAACCCCCCACCCCTCAAAAATGTTTCAGACATTTGTATTGTCACCGTGTGGGAGAGATTGTAGTAGATATTATTTCATTATTGCAACTAATATAATAATTATTCTGCCATGAATATACTGTAATACTGAGTGGAAACACAATGTACACATATGTGAATTATTGAATAGAATAACTAATTGAATAGAGTTGGACTGTGCACAATTAAATGGAATAAATGTTCTGGAAGCTACCAGAATTTGTTATAATACACTGTACACGAAAATTAGGGGATATTTCAAAATGATTATTAAGAGGATCACACAAGAAATGCTGTACAATCTGATAAATGTCAGTGGGTTTTGGCAGTCTTGGCTGACCATACACCCTACTGAACAGTCAACGTGTGATACTCTTGTCCAATTTAATATGCTTTTGTTGATCCCCACGAAAATATTACTTGCTAATCAATCACGATAATTGAGTTTGCATATCATTTGTAATCAAACAACTTTCTTTGACATTTGCTTCTTTGATGATCTTTAAAGGAATAAAATCAAATGCTTTATATTCATTTTGAAATATCCCCTAATGTTTGTGAGCAGTGCATTTACATAAAATGATAAGGAAACAAGTTCAGGACTAAAGTATTGATCCGGAAGTGGGTATAGAAGATATTTCAAATATTAAACATTCCAGAGAGCACAATAAGATTGTGATTAAGAAAAGGAAAGAACAGGGCACATCTGTATATTGGCAATCCAATAAAAGTCTGTGTCTGATTAATCAGAAAATGAAGGCTACTTTGAAGGAGCTGGAGATACCTGCAGCAGTGACACTCCACAAAGTTGGGCATGTAAAATCCTTTTGTGGAAATAAAAAATCTTATTAAAACATATCCTAGACTGGCAGCTGTAATAAAAAAAAAAGCACTGTGTCTTACATTTACCTTTTATTTCATTGTAGACCGTATGAATGTTTTGTCTGATCAGCTTCATTTAATTTGTTAATAAACATCAATTCCTGCATTTCAGGTCTGTAGCACATTACAAATAAGTTAGGAAAGGGCAATTTAGGACTGTATGAGTTGTAAGTTGCTCTGGATAAGGGCATCTGCTAAATGCCATAAATGTAAAACGTAAATTTAAATGGCTAACAAGTTATCAATTTGAGTTATGAGTGGTTTATGGAATTTCTCAGCAGTGTACTGCCAAGTGAATGACTCCCCACTGGACTTGTCCACCACCACTGAGCTCACACTGCACTTTGGGTGTTAGAAGTATTACAGAAATTTTTGGGAGTCTGTTTGACTTTTGTCCCCACCAATGCGGTTTAATCCAGTAATCTTGTATCCGAGTTGAATGACCTTCTCTGCATGTTTTGTGCCTTGATATTCCGTACAGACTCTAGGGTAAGGAAACTTTATCAATCCTCTATTTACTGCACATCATTACTGAAAACTAAAAGTTTTTGTTCTGACGCTTTCACTAATCTTGCAAATTAATTTCCACGTAGAGTGAAATATAGAGTGAATGAGGTCCTTATGGAAAAACTTCAGTGCATTTATTAATTTATGTGACTCATATTTCTTTGCCTTCCCTTAGCTAAGACTATTTGCTTTGTGTGTGTGTGTGTGTTTCAGTGAAGCACTTTAACCTGTATTTCAGGTCAGAGAACAATACCTGTGCACAAGTTAAAGTGGCACATTGTTTAGTGATTGTACATGACCACGACTGTCAAATGCAGGCATGTGTTATATGAACCTGTTGTTCTGTGTAGAAGCAAATAAAGCATTGTGAAACTCTTGGATTGGAGATACTGGTGGATGCCAGATCCTGTGTTATCTGAAATAAAGTGAAAGAAACAGAGAGAAATAACAGGAGAAATTGTGTGGAATAATGTTGCTGATTACCCAGCTGCTTTAGAGTAGGGTACCCTTAAAGGGTTTGGTATGCATTTTTAAGCATTGAGAAGACAGTTCAAATGATCATGTAACAGCTATGAACTAGTAATAAATATCTAAGTGAGGGGTCTCAGAATGGAAAAGATTTGCATGGTAAAACATGTTTATGTGCATCAGGTGCACATAGCATATAAATCACACTGCATGTGTAACTGTAGCCCAAATGTTGCTATTCACATTTAGTGAGCCTCCACAAATTATCCATTAATAGAAATGGACCACCACTGGACCACAATTCACCACATATTCATTAGAATAATAATGTCAGTTTATATTGATGATGTGAGTGTTTCACGTGTAGTGACTGTATTTTTTTATCTCAAAGGACCTTATCTCAGTGCACCTTTACAGACTTCTATATTCACAACCACAATGTGCCTAGAGTGACGGTAATAAGGAAATACTTCCTAATGTGATGAAGAAGAAACCTTGGGTGAACCAAGTTCCACAGAACTTAAAACTATGTCTGATACTCTCATATCAGCACCACAAATCCCACAATTCATGTGCCATCAAAGTACAATTTTTTTGCACTCTCAATAATTGCACCTATATATTGGGGAGGAAAAAAAAAAAAAAATCCACACAGATGTTTTAAGGATGAAACTTACTGGCAGTAAGATAAATGTGTTTCCATACAGTACTGACCATACTGGTGTTCAATGTTAGGAAGCTGCCCCAGGTTTTTCTCTAGTCATACCCAAATAGAGACATTAGCCTCAGCTTCTCCCCTAAATTGTCCTCTTACTCCTCCTATGGCCCCTCCTATGGCTCCTCCTCTGTTTACCCCAGAGACTGAGTGAGACAACAACCACTTCCTTAGAACAATCTACATTCTTCACATTCTATCTGACCTAAACAAACAACATTCATGTTTGGAAATAAGGCAATGTAACATTATTCATAATACCCCAACCCACTCTTATACAGCTGTCATTAGAACTAGGATCAAATGCACAGCACAGATGAGATTCTATATCAGTATTGCAGATTGCACACACATGGTGAGTACAGGAAACACAAGCTACTTTTTAAGCTGAGCAACAAAAGAGGACGAATAAGGCACCAACACAACACATTAATTACTGGTTATGGCTTAACAAAAATGAAGATGATCTGAAAGTAAAATCTATTAGAGGGGATCTGTCAGTTTGTAGTAATCTTCTTTATTTAGGATATTTTGACATATAAACTACCGTATTGCTCCTGCAACGTTTACAGATCCACACAAGATTGACAGAACTATGCTGATCTAGCCAGCCATTAAGAAAAGAAACAAAGATCAAAATGTGAGGGTATTGTGAACTAATTTGGGACAATCTGGTCTGCATGGCAATCTTTAGTTCAGTCTCTATTAGGCTGTGCTGTTTTAGGTTGATATAACTGATGCAATGCACTCATAACATGATTCAAAGGGTGTGTTTGTGAGAGAGTTGCTGTGAGTCAGAAAGGAAGAAAAACAGAAAAAGAAACTACAGTCTGACCTTTTGTTTTGTTTTGTTTTGTTCTTTTGATACTGACCATGCCATGTCTGTGGTTGGAAATGTTCCAGGGTAGAACAAAGGCATGAAGACTGGAACCTGATATTGCCAGTAACATTGAACAACAAAGATTTTACTCCTTGAACACTTTTGAGTGTATTTTATGGATTTTGGACTGCTAATCATGGATATCAGATGTAACCTTTTTGCAACTTCCCATTTTATTAAGTTTACTAGTATATAATCTTTATAAAGAGCTGTTTTGGTCAGTGTAAGCATCCATGGGCATGTACCTGGTGTAAGTGTTGTTATCTTTTCATGTCTTGGCTTGCTTTGTCAAATTGTGAAAGTTTGATAGTATCAAAGCCTCCAGAGAGACAGCTTAAATTTGGCAGATTTATATATCACAATGCATGAATCAGATTTCAAGATGTTTAAACCCATATTTGATAATAAAGCCAGAATTAAATTACATGTTCATGGACACTAAAGCATAACTGCTTGGGTCGGGTCAGGATGGAAAGGACTAAGTTTGGTGGAATTTCTATATTCACAACTGTCATGAACATTTGACAAACTTCTCTATGCAAGTCAACATCCCCTGGTTCTACATTGTAATTGCTGGACTGTTCGTAGCTTTGGGTTATGTGCGTGACCCCCAACAATTGCATCTTATTACTGATTTGTTATAGTTCTACCTCGTCCTGTTATACAAGTCCTGTTATACAATGGCAGTGTCCACCCTTCAGTATCCTCTGGCTATATCAGCACTGTTACTAGAAATGCAAATGGGATATACAAAGTAGTGTTGTTTTTTTGCTGTTGTTTCCTGAATGGATAGCTGCACGAAAGAGTCACATTACAAAAAGTATGGAGTCTAATTCAACCTGTCAACCCAGCAAAGATATTTCTGCTCCCTCATTATAAAACTTGAATGTAGGCAGATGTATCCAATAATAGATAATACCAAAATTTAGGAATCCCTTTTCAGGTCTGTAAATCAGACATGTCCTTAACGGCAAGGAAATTGAAGATATGTTAGTGGGGATAGTGAAAATAGCATGGAAAACAGGAAACAAAATCTTGTCCCAGACAACATCAAGCCTCTCTGCGTGCTTAGCTTGGTGTAGACAATCCCAATCTTCCCGAGAACATGCAGGTCCCAAATTAAAAGCTTGTTCTTTTGCCCAACACAGGGTGTCTGCACTAATTATTTCTTGCTACTTTAATGCTTTTGTTTGGTGCTACATGCGTGGTACTGAACTGTCTTAAATAAGGAATGCTTGTCACACTCTGAGAAGGTCCAACCCGCTATAAACTCACATTTACTCACTGTACAGAAACTTCAACTACATAAGTGGCTCCAAGTGGTCCCTGGTCCGCTTAGTTCAGACCAAAGATGACCAAACACTTTATTGTAGCATAATTGTGTTTTGCCACAACTGCAAAATAAACAAGGTATGTATGTTGAGATGAGTTCATCTTCAGTAACTCTTTTGTTTTTCTCTAAATCAACCCAAGATGCCATTAAAGGTGAGTCATGCTGGTTACACTGTTGTAAATATGGATGCTTTTCCATCGCAGTTCCAGAATAACATACTACATACTGTGCAGTGCACTGGCAGTGGCTTGTGAACACAGATGATAACAGAGCAGTTGATACTGTCCCTTCTAGAACAGTGCAAACTGTGTTCCATGAACAACTGTGGGATATCTGCTGTGTGTCATGGTAAGTAAGAGAACAAGTATTTTTTTCTTGAGTGAACACAAACCCTTAACCAAACCCTTGACCCTTATGTCTAAGGGTCAAACTCTGGCCTTGTGTTCACTCATGAGAAGCTAGTCTCATCAAAATAATTAAATTTTTGTGAGCTAAAGGCTCACCAGTTCTCAGCAAGTGTTAGTTTAGTGTCATACTGTATGTTTTATTTCTATTTCACTGTATTAAATATTTAACAGCTGCTTTGAAGAATTTTTACAGTGCCTAGTAAATCATCATACCCCAACAATTAGCATACACCTAACTTCTTAATAATGAATCGAATCTAACTACAATGCTCAAAAAAGTAGGGCATATTTCATCATGGGATATTTCAAATTTGTTTTGTTAAATTTAGTTTGAAGTTTTGACATTTTCCCCCAATTTGCAGTGTATAATGGTGTCTAAGATAGATAAAAATGTAATCTGGAGGTCTGTTAAATACATCTCAAGCTGTATATAATATGTTTAAAATAACCTTGCATCAATTTATCCTGGAAATCCCACCAAACACAAAGTCTGCCGGTCAGTTGGAGAACCTGAAGAAGCAAGTATAAAACAACAGAAGTTGAAATCTCAACAGTCATGCGTATGCACGTAACATGCCCCAGAATTTCCCTTTGTCATTTATTTTATGGTCACTGTAACATTCAATCATATTGGAACAAAACTATTGCAAACTGAGACCAGCAAACAATGGCAAATACATTTTCCCAATGTAATAATCCACCACATGTACAGAAATAGTTTATAAATTGTGATGCTTTTTGGAGAATGCATCTTTTCCTGTTGCCTGGATGTGACACAGTCAGTGGGGAACTCTATTTGATGGATTACAGAAGTGATGGAACTTGCAATTATGCAAAAATTAAGTACACTGCTCACAAACATTATGGAATATTTCAATTTCTGATTTTAATTTTTTGTGAGCAGTTTAGTCTAGATGCAGGAAGTTATTCCATAGCAGGAAGTGAAAATTCTTGTTTAGCTTAAGTCATGTGGAAAGCTACAGTTATAACCCAGTTTAACACTTTATTAGATTTCTTGTAAATTAAGATGCCTGTGAAACACCCAGAAAAGCCAGACGATGAGACCAAAAGTGCAGCAAGAGAAATGCCGTGTGTAGGAAAGAATGAGGGCAGCCATAGGCTTATTAAAAGCTTACGAATGCTACTGGTTTCATGGTTGAAAAATGTCTCCTGCACCCTTGCGCCCTCTGCGGTTTGCCTTAGTGATCGTCAACCCAAGTATTTCACCAGTGTGTTATTAAACTCACTGCTCACAAGAATTAGCGATATTTCAACATGATATACATCAGTGAGCAGTATATAACATAAAAAATAAATATTATATAATGCCATACCTTTATTAATAATTACTTTTCAGACAAACCAGATTAGCCATTTTAAAAATTTATTTCCTTAGTTGGGCATCACTGACATTTTCTGCATTTCATCCTTTCCACAAAATTCATTAAAGTAACATTTCACAAAAAATAGGGACATGAACACACTACAGAGCTTTGCAATTTAAAAGATTTACATACAAGACAAACACCAATGGTATTCCTACAAAAAAGACTGCTGTTTAGACAAGCTCTAAACAAGTTTCTGATAGTCAGTGCTGGCCTCTTACTGTTCCCAACTGTGCAGTACTGGTCCTATGTGCTAGCTAGTAAGGGATTATATGCACCCTATATATATATATATATATATTCAGTGGGAATCTAATGTCCGTGACCATTAGTGAATATGGATAAATACTTAAATAAGAAAAACTTTAGTTTCTCCCAAAACGTGCATCAAAGCTTTGCAATAGCTACTTGAAGAACAGAGAATATCAACGAGTTCTATGTGTCATGAACTTTGATCCCCATTCTCCTGAAATAAATCCATTGAGCATTTACTGGGCACTTACAGACAGGGAAACCAAGCATTCAGGAAAATTGCAAGATGCTATTTGGAAGATTGTAAAATATTGCTCTGATAACGTGGAGCATTAGGCACACTTGTGGAGTTCTTGTGATTTTCTCTACCAGTTCACATTATCAACAGACCAACACTGACCAGAAACCTGCTTGGCTGTGATTTTTTTTCTTTTCAGCAAGGACTAATATGACCTGATTACTGCTTTGAGAATAGACATACATCACTGCTTGTCATAGTCTCACAACACTTTATTAAACAGAAAATACAAATCCAAAACCTGAGTTGCCTTATATGGTCTAATGAAATTATTATAAATTCTGTTATGCTCTGTCTTATATGCTTCTAATTTCCTATGAGAAGTGTAAGTGCTATCTCAAGATAATTATTCTGCTTCTGCGTTAGACAACTCAAACTACATAAACACATTCTGGTGACGATAATAACTTATTAACCAGCGCATGTTATACTTTAAAATACCATAAAATCAATAATCACTATTAAATGATAAAACATTTAATTGACACCATTAGGCCTAAACATTAGGCCTAAAAATTAGTCAAATAAAAATTATAATAACATGATGAAACAATAATCTAAATATTTTCTAAACAGATATTCATGTATGTACAAAGTACAAAAGTAGCCAAAAGCAATAAGTAGCCTGCAACTGTAATAAACTTTTAATTGTCTAAGACCTAAAATGTGACAATGCTATGTAATATTCTTTATATACAGGAAAACATTCACAGGAAACATTCACTCAGATTCAGCCCTTATTTCCCAAACTATCTCATAAAATACTCACAACAGTAAACATGTTGTAAACAGTAAATTAAAAAAAATAATAATGAGAATGTGTATGGGCCTGCATATGATGTGTTTTGGTATGCAAATTAAACAGTTTTACCAGCAAGACCAGCAAGCTCAACAGGCCCAGGCATGGTCTAACGAATATTAATCAACTTCCATGGCCTAGTTGGTTGACCACCATACCAGCAACAAAAAAACACAACATATTCTGGTCTTTGATGTTATTCAGCAGTGTAAAGTAAGTCTATTGGGGATTACCTCCTACAGTACTTCCTACAGTACCTACATTTATAGCTTGCAGATATCTAAACTAAGCTGCAAAGTTGTCTATAAACTAGGAAATAATATAAAAAAGTAGAGCTTTCATAGAAATATTGAAAATAATCAAATAATCAAACTAACAATGTAAAACAATGAATTCTCATGTCAAACCTTAGGCTCTAATAATATATGATCAATAATGTAAAACACTAAAACATACATTGTCTCTAAATTAAATATACTTTTATACTTTTAAACTAAATATAATTTTATCTGAAAATGAATTTTGATACACCACGGGAAAACAATGACCACATCAGCTTCCTATCAGCCAGTAATAGTTAACTTGGCCACTGCTGAAAACCTTTTTTCAGCCATAATATTATGGACTTCATACAGTCCAGTTTCAGCTATACCCCTAAGGCACTGAAGGAATTATACCATTGCGGACACAAAACAGATACAAAAGTAAAATGTTATTTATAAAAAACGAAATAACATACACACATTTTTTACAAATATATAATTTATAGTTTAATATCTGATTCAGTAATAAACACTGGTAAAATATTTTCTGAAAAATATTGTTTTACCCCCCCAATTGTTTTATTATAAACAAACCAGCATCTTTGACCTTTTAAGAAGTATAAATATTTTCAAACATTAAGTAATGTTCATGTCCAAAATATATCTGAAGATTAAAATTAATCCCTGTCTTACTGCAATGGACAGATTTTTGAAAATCAGCATTAAAAGTACCTATATTGTACCAATTATAGTCAACTACCCTGTTAAAGAAATGTCTAAATGCTTAAGTTGTTAACCAAATCATCACAGTCATAAATCAGTGTAAAGAACTTGCGCCATGGATTTTTTTGCTAATATAAAGAGTTTTTTTAATTGGGTTTATTTAGTTATACCCTAGATTTGAAAGCTAATGGAATGATCTCCTGAACACCAGCTCAGAAACCAGCTCGTGATACAATCACGACACTAAGATTTTAAAAACAAAAACAATATGACTTATATTCAAAACACTAACAAAAGATGTCTTTCTAATATTGTTGGGAATGATCTGTCAGGGTACACAAAACACCAATACAGCACAACAGACCCCAATTTTCCTTCATCTCATACCCAGTACTGGTTCTTTTTCAGGGCTGGGTTTGTTGTCCGACAGTGTTGTAGTAATTCAGGATCTGCATCTTTGGATTCCATATTAGACATGGGAATGTTGTTTGCAGGATCAGTTTTCCTGAAGGTTTCCTGGCTGACCTCTCCATTCTTTGGCTTGGAGGCAGCTGTTTGGACGTTGTGCTTTCCTGTTTTGTTGCGACGCACCAGGTAGTAGGCTAGTAAACCAGCTAGCAGCAGTAGAATGAGAATGATTAAGATGGGAATGAGGATGGCCCATAAGGAATTCTGTCTAGAAACTGGTGATTTTTCTGAGTTAGTAGAGATTGTGGTAATGTCCACATGATACGGCCAGTCCTTGTCCCCTCTCATTCTAATTTCAGGCTGGTTTGCTTTGCTCTTCTCAGGGCTGGCCACTAAGGGGGGGAATTTGAGGACTGTGGCACCATAGATTATTGCAGGGTCATAGGGAGCCATGTGGAAGGAGAGAATGCACTCTGCAGGGGGAACGCCATGTGCTTTGAGGAGGAAGTGTGCCTCATCTTGATCCTGATCTCGACCTTTGTCCTTCAAATCCTTAGTGTTGTTCATTAGCTCCAATGCCACTCGCCCCTCATCCAGATCTTTCTGGGTGAAGGATTCAATAGGCTGGCCATCTGAAGGCCCTCCTCTCTTAATAAATCTGGCTCCCTTTGGCTGCTGGGTCACAATAAAGGTTGGAGTTGTTCTGGTTTTGTTTTCAAGTGGTGTGGCATCTAAAAGGTTCCTGTCTACCAGGACTGTAGAGCCACTGGGAAGCAATGGATCTTTGGCTACATTTAGTAGGGGTCTCACTGTAATGTTAAAGCTAGAGGAAATATTAGCTGCTCTACTGCGTGCTACAAACGAGAAACTGTCATTTGGGGAATTGGACTTAATGAAGCGAACACTTACTCTCCCTTCCCTAATCTGTTTCTGGGTGAAGGCAGAAGTAGGTTGTCTGTCCACCATCACTGCAGCATACTTTGGAACATTTGTGATCTTATAAAGCACCTCCTCCTCTATGGGCCCTCCTGTGGATGCTTTTAACATGTCTTCTGTGATAGGAGTCTCATCATCTCCCTGTTTCACCTGAATCTCTTCCACCTTATTCAGCACAAGGCTTTTAGCAAGGATGCCGATGTGTATCATGAGTGGTTCTGAGTGGTGCTTCCCATCAGAGATAGTGAACTCCATGAAACCAGCATTCAAAGTGCCATCACTCACAAATGCCACTCTGCCCATGTTCACGTCCTCTTGGGTGAACTCTTGAATTCTGTCCCTAGTATTCATAGAAACCATGTGCCCATTTGTGGGGCTTTTTAAAATAGTGAATTTGATTTCATCTGGTGTGCTGTCCTGGTCCATGGTGTTGAGATACTGCTTAGAGAGTACAGTGGTGGATCCTTGCAGAGCCTCTAGTAGCAGGTCTAGACTTACCAGCTCTGGTGGGCTGGAGTCCCTTCGTCTGACTGAGATTTGGAAAACTTCCTCTAACACTATGGCTCCTGACGCAGCTTTAGGGGGGTTTCCATGGGTGTTCAGTCGCACACGGAAAAAGAATCTGTCTGAAGATGCTCCTGAGTCATCATGGTAATACTCCAGCTCTCCTTTTCTTATGTCATCTTGCATAAAGTAAGGTGCATCCCGAGGAAGATCAACACCCCCAAGAGAGAGCCGGCCATGTATAGGGAACTGCTGTATTTTAAAAACAATGTCCTGTCCAGACTGTTTTTCTTCTGGTAGACTTGCTAGTAGGTTAGAGGCATCCAGAACAGATATGCTAATTACTCCTGACTGCCCCTGCACCACTGACATACCTAAAATATGATAAATAAAGCAACACATTAGAAACGTGTACCTTTTACATGTCATCAGTTCTGCTGAGATTTTAGTTAGCAGTTGATTCAGCATTTCACTGTGCTAAATGGAAGTTTACAACATAATTCAATAGGATAGTTAAAATATGTTTGAGAACTGTGTGTTTAAAACAGATTCAGCATGCTACCTTTGTTCTTCCACAGCTGTGAAGAGACATTGCGATGTGCGGCATAGTATGAAACAGTAACAGGGAGAGTGTGGCGGAGGGGTTCTGCTGGAGGTGAGGAAATCTCTAGCTCCACAAAGTCTTTTACTACCCAGAAGGGTTCTGAAGGCATTTGATGTTCATAATACACTGCACCAGCATACAGCTGAATCACAAATAAAGACACAAATAAACAATCATGAAATGCTGTCATTAACATTAATTTAAATGCTCTTCATAAAAGCCAATAAATTACATACATATTTAGTATACCTATGTATTTTGAATTTATGATGCCATTTGTGTTCTTTTTTTCTGGAGTATCAGTCAATTAGTTCTAGATATTTTCTGGAACAAATTGTACACAACTATTGAATGGCCACTGCTAAGCTAATGCCTCAGTAATGGCTCACTAACACTTATTGCAGGACAGTTAATATTAACAGTAGGACAGTTAATATGCATTCAGTTCATCTAACAAGTGTATGGTTTTAGTGACAATTTTATGTGCAGAGTTATAGTAAGACTTTCTCTTGAGCGTAGCTACAGAATTAACTGTTCTATGAGATCATTTTGTCCTGAAATGAACTTGGCCACAAACAGGTTTACAGCAGAGTAAAAGTCCAGATATAACAGTGAATAATGCATGGAAAGAGATTAATCTGAAATTCACCTCAGATTGGGTAAATTTGTTGATTTCCTCATATTGTCCACTCTGGTTGGGCTTGATGAGTCGTCCTAAATGTGGAGGCCTTAGAAGAGAGTAGGTGATCTCATCTCCATCCTCACTGGTCATTGCTCGCAGAATGTCACTGCTAATCACTTGCCTGGATCCTGGGACAACAGCAAATCAAATAAATGAATATATTGTTCAATTTTTATATAATTAAAAACGCATCAGCTAAGGTATGTATAGTTTATTCTGTTATGCAGCCAAAGGTCCAGACATATTCTATATGCTGGAATGTTTCTCTTTGAGATAATGGCACCAGATCAGAGTGATTGTTCTTGACATATTATCCCAAAACTACTCACAAATCTATATGTTTGTATGTGGCACGTGCATAGAAAATATAGATCAATATTAACGGAGAATGGATTGTCCAGATAATATTTAAGTTTGTTTTTTTAATTTTAAGCCAAACTACAGTCCACTGGTAGAAGTGGGATATATTACATGGGAATCAGCTTATTTTGATAACCTAGGATCATACCTTTTTGGTTTAGGTAAAGAGACAGAGTTCACCAGAGGCAACCCACCTGGAAAGACCAATAACTCATCTTCAGCTTCCATGATGATTGTAAGATGCCTGGCAGTGATGACAAAGTGGTACAGAGGTGAGGTAAAGTCCCCATCTGTCACTGTAAAGCTGAAGCCCCCTGATTCATTTCCTGATGGAAGAAGCAGCTTCTGTTAGTCACGCATCAATGTCTACATCAATGTCCTATAACTTTGAGGGATTTCAGTTTGTCCCTGTAGGAAACCTTTTGGTGTCTTGTTTTGCAGAGAGAAAAGGTTTTTCATGTTCATACTGTCACATGTGTAAATCCACAACTATAACAACAACATTGTACTAAACATACATCAATATCTCACTGCAATATTGTGCTATTTATTTAATCGCAAACTCCTTCTGATGAACAGTGTGTTACGTGTGTGCTAAGAACAAATTTCATCTGTCATTCGTAAGAAATTGATTGATCAGGGTGTTCAAGGTCAGACAGGCATAAAAAAGTTTATAATAAGATTCACCTTTGACTGAAATAGCATTTTCTGTAGACTGTAATTGTATGACCATACACTAAAATACACCTGTAAATCTGGCTACTTCCTTCACACTATGGTCTTTGACCCAAATGCAGTCACTCCCAAATGCAATCACGTGTGTGTCTGTGTATGTGTTTGGTGAGAGCATGCGTGCGCATGTGTAAATAATAAAAACAAAATTATTAATGGTAATTAATTATCTACAACCAACATCTTTAAGGCCTATATAAAATGCTGAGATTAAAAAATCCTACTAAAATAAAAATCTTAAACTGATATTTATGTTTTTAAGGATAAGACAGTTATTTCATCTTTGTGTTGAATTACCTTTATGGATGAAAATGACCTCGCCTTTGTTAATCTGAGCTTGGGTAAAACTTTCAATGTTGTCATCGGGATACTCTTTTAGAGCAAGGATTCCATTTGTGAGCCCCTGAATGGAATACAGCAACTCTTCTGGAGGAGTGTCCAGATCTTCTGTGTTCAATGCTTTGTTTGTGATTTCTGACTCTTCACCAACAAGCAGCTAGACAAAAAAGATGGGGTAAAAAAATGCCAAAATTAGAAAATAATAAACCAGATCTGAAGAATAAGAAATTTCCTAAATGGGTATTGACTGTTTACTGTGGAGGATAGCAGCTAGCCATGTTATCTGAAGATAAAAAGTGATACAGAAGAGGACTCGTCTCTCAGACCTCAGTAGGCTCTAATGGACCTGTGATGGCTGCAAAGCTGAATGAAACATTAATTGAAAGAGCAGGAACAGCGCTCCTTGAAAGACTTTCTTTAATAGCAGGAGTCAGTAGGGAGAACAGTGAGGCATACACTAAAAGACTCATATCGATTTATTCAGCCGCGCTTCTCTCAGCTGCCTTCATTTTCTGCTCTTAACACAAAACCAAGGATAGTTTAAAAAATGTGGCAGAAAAATTCAGTCCAAGAACTTCAGTGACAAACGCCAATAGTCCATATTGCTGTGTATTTAGGAAAACTACATTATATATAATATATGCATTTAATGTATTATAATGAATGTAATGTTATTAATTGTATAAATATATTAATTGTATTAATTGTAAAGTGCCACGTTTGAATACAGTACACACCCTCTAGTGTCTATGGAGAGGCTTGCAATAAGTGAGAGCGACAATATGTGTAGTGTCTATTTTCAACCACTGGGTGGCGGAATTATTGCATTTTCATGTCCACTGTAGTCAAAGCTTTTGGAAACCGATGATTCTTATTAACCGTTGACATTTATTGATCAGCATCTGGGTTGCAAATTTAGTGTCGTCTTACAAAATGAGAATATCTGTATTTAAATGAATTGTATTATCATTACAACTGTTAGTAATCATTGTAATTTGTCTGCTCTAAGATTTCAACATACAACAGGAACACTTCAGAAAACCCTTGAACCCTCAGTAAACCGTCATCTACAGGTTAAAACTCTACCATGCAACAACACCCAGAAACACCTCCGGCTTCTCTGGGCCCGAGCTCATCTGAGATGGACTGATACAAAGTAGAAAAGTGTCTTGTGGTCTGATGAGTCCACATTTCAAATTGTTTTAGGAAATCATGGACGTCATGTAATCAGGGCCAAAGAGGAAAAGGACTGTCCGTAAATCAACACAAAATTCAAAAGCCAGCATC